>CM029524.1:7078008-7250152 GCA_017140615.1 Eucalyptus cladocalyx | reverse complement strand
AAAGAATGTCCACAAATTTCTTCTTCCACGAAGAATGTCAAATTAATATGAGGTCATCAGCATGGTAGACTTCATTAGACGAGTAGATTTGTGATCTTAGGGCCTTAGTGATTCTTGCATCACTTGTCACAATGTTTGAATTTATATGTTGCGAAAATATTCAAGTAGTTCATAGCTCAACCAAATGCCCATAAATGAGCATGAATTGGTGCATCTCATGACTTGCTCTATTAGGGAAAGGCCCGCTTACTTTTTGTCAATCTTGAACAAACCACCATCATTTCTGTTTAACAAAAATGGATGGCTGAGTTAGTTGTTACGCAGAGAAATCCCTGTTGGAATGATTACAACTCATTTCTCAAAGCATCGTTCTCTGATCAACTCCAAAAGCGATTAAGTGAATAGATAAAGTATTACGCAAGTTCTTCTTGAAACTCATTTTCACACATTTTGAAGCTAAGGCATAAAAACTCAAATTTCGTAGGTCCGTTTGAAACACTTCAAGTGTTTTAAAGAATATAAATTTTATGAACTCTAATTTCATTATTAAAAAATGTGTGAGTTGTATGATTTACAAAAAGCATTTGATTAGTCTACAATTAAAACCCAAAAACGCAAAACATGGTTCCTAATGACAATGATAAAGTACAAGAAAACCGTGTAGAGGATCATAATAAGCACAATTCTCGTCCTAGCTTTAAAGTCCACTCGGCATGGTCAAGCAAGAGGAGTTCAAGAATGGTTGTCACGCATGACCGCAAAGAAGATAATGTCGTACATGGATGAAAAATTGATCTTTCAATAAAGCCGCTCTTACAATGAAATCAAGGCTGACGATACCTTCTTCGTAGTATCCACTTACAAAAATTTGGTATTTCATCAAGATTTTATTAGTAGAGGAGATTTCATTAAAAGATCGTATTCGACTATCAAATGAATGCCCACTTTGTTCGAAAAGTTTCATACACAAATGGGGCATTGATTTTGAAAGATTAATTTGTAATTTCACTCATGCAAAGGTGAGGTGATTTTTATTTTGAGAAATCAATACACAAAATGTGATTTGAATTTCTATTTTCGAAATGAGACCAAGGAAGAATTTTATTGAAATTTTGATTTTAATTCTATGCCCCAAAATGTAATCTTGACTTGGAAGAATTTCTATACAAAATGTGACTTTGATTTTGTAATTGAAAATTTAAACAAAAACATATGTTCTAATCTAGGCCAAATCAGATGCATTTAAAATGTTTGTTTATCAAGAGTGAGCGCCAAGCCTATATTTTCAAGGGCATTCCATTGATTTCCGCGAATCTCCAAAAAATGAAAATTTCAATCCGAGGTGAGCAAGTAGATAGAGAAATCATACTTATAATGGGTGAAGAGACTTTTTTTTTTTTAAAATCACATAGACATGCGGATGTAAACTTGTGAGGTTTGACACATAAAGGCGGAATTCTAAAGGCTTAAGGTCCCCATTTTGATTAGATCAAAAGAGTTTTCCCCACCCACACTTACGTCTTACAGTTCTCTTTATCATTAATCAAAATGAGCGGACCAAAAGTGGATAACCATGGGTCATTCCCGCACGGGTTCCATCTTTTGGCACCTTCTATGGGCTTCCTAATGTGATCGGGGTTTTAGATCGCGGGTGGTGTGTGTAAATGTGTAGTGCTAAGATAAGTATAAATGCTTTACACATCAATTGATATCCAAACAACACTTCAATTTCATCCATATAGGCATACATTCCTACGCCTCTCCTACAAAAGAGATGGGTTAACAAACACTCCACCCCCTTATTACTCCAAACCTACAAAAACATTTAACACATTGTTAGCAGGCTAACCTTGTTTTCCACACGACTTTGACACGCGCTATCAAATGAAGACCATGTTAGTGAACAACCAACCAAGTTATTACGGCCTAAGTCCTCTAAGGTTTGCAACCAAGTCCCAATTAAGTCGCCAAGCTGTCACTTAATTCTTTTTCCGTCCGGGAAAAGAAGAAGGTTTAGGGGTATTTGCCTAACGAAGCGGACCAATGGCCCTAAATTAGGCGGGCTCTCCAAGCCCATACCGCGCGACGTTGGATTTCATATTTCAATTCTTAACAACCTAAATATTTCTAGGAGTCGCCACTAGCCTATTGGGGTCGGGTTAGAAACCAATCGAGACACGGAGCGGTGTCTCGATTCCTACGCAACCAGAGATTTCTAGAACGGGGACTTATTTACGCCAATGTTTCTATTAGCGCTCTTTGCGGTACCACTAACTTGGAAAGTTATTTATCTAAATGGCCACACATTCTTGATTACCAATTATAATTTTTATGAAACCACTAAGTGTCCATGCAAATGTTTTTTGTAGGTTTGTTTTCCTTAATGTCTAAACTAATCCTAACATAATTTAGAAGAAAAATTTACACTCAAATTAATGAAAAGTGGTGCGCAAGTAAATATCTAAGAAATTGAAATGACTTGAAAGTAATGTCCCGGAAAAGAAAGACCCGATACAAGTCGGGCAAATAATATTACATGGCCTTGTTATCATGCCCCGGGACAGGACCCCCGTGAGCGAAATGGAAATATAAATATGCATGAAATTACTCTAAATAATTGTAATCTACACAAAATAGATTATTTATAAAAATGGTTATAAAATACCAAAATAGCATTAAATTAGGAAAATGACCTTTTAAAATTAGGAAAATTTCATATATGTCATTTATATCATAATTTGATGCTATCTAACATTTTTTGATATTTTTGAAATTTTCATATTTTTCTCTTTTTTCAATTATTTTTTTTTTTTAAAATAATAATAATTCCTTAAGCCGGTCTATGCTAACATGGAGTAGCACAGCACATGAATATCACAATAATCAAGCTCAAATCGACCGTTTCAAGATCGAAGCTTAGTTTTGGCATTTTGTCGAACGCTTGGTGTGCATTAAACTAGCCCTAATAGCCTCATCGAGCCATGTTTGCGACCTTCAATCTCAACGCATGAGCAATATCATGTGGAACTAAAACATCAAGGTTAAACTACCACATGCAAGGAGTAAGATTAGATAGAAATCACAGCTTAAAACACACGAAAACCAAGCTGGAATCGTCATCAAATATGCGGGTTTGATCTGATTTTGCAAATATGGGTTTGAACTCGGGTCAGGCAAACAGGTTGAATGCCCATATTCAAGCCCCGACACCCATCACATACGAGATCTAAGGAAACATTACTTGATCCGAATGAAAGTAGGTAACATGAGCTTTCAAATGCAACAAACATCATAGAAAATGACTAACCGAACACATCAAAACAATCTCTTCAAAAAGCACACATGCAAAACTCTTGAAGAGATTTCAACACTTAGAAAAATTCCAGCCTCAAAATCAGTTTCTTGGACTAGTTTTCCTCTTAATTTTTCACTACTAAAACATGTTCAAACTCCAACAAAAATACATCTAGGATACTTACCTTGCTTCATAGTATCTTTTGCAAGTGGTTCTTGGCCAAGGAAACCGAGAAATTGTCCTCTGGAAGCACGTGGAAGTTGGCTTCTTCAACTGGAAATGAGATCTGCACAAAAGAAGAACTGACAACGAAGGTTTTCGTTGACCTCTAAAATTAGACTTCAAGACGTCTTTTGTTGGAAAAATCGACACCAAACCAAACTATATTTATTCTAGTTTGGGGTAAAAGTAAATATTTTCCTCATTTGTCTTCAAATTTCTCAAAAGACACTGGCTTTCCCTCACTCGTGACCAACCGGGCTCAACACTTAGAAAAATTTCCAGTGTTTCTTGGCCCGCCAGGAGTGTGTACTTTCGGGGCATTTAGGAGGCCTTCCCAATCTCCATTTGGGACGTGCGACCTATGGATAGAAAGATCTTTGAGTGAAGTTTCACTCTCTAGTTGAAGGTTTTGGCTAATTTTGGCCGAAGGGTTGTGAAAATCTCACTTTTCTCTCTCAAGGTCGGTCTGGATTTTCTGGGTTTTTGCTTTTCTGGAGTTGCTTCTGAAGGTGTGTTTGGGGAACGATCCTGAGCTCTCCTCTCCCTCTCTCTCTCTCTCATCCCTTGAAAGACCTTGCTTCAGTGATATTATCCCCCGAATTAAGGGATTTTTGGTCAGCCTTTTGTCCACCTACCAAGCCTGTCAACAGTGCTACTTCACCTACTCTTTTGACTTAGCCAAATTTTTTAACTTCTGCAGCTGTTGAGTGTGCAAACTTTGCTGCGATTTTCCCGTGCTGTCAGCGGCTTATCCCTGGTCAATTTCCGTCCACTTGCACTCTATATATGGTCTTCCATCAAGTGCAAATATCGAACTAAATGGGCGGCTGAGTGAGATATGGTGGGGCCACCAATATGCCTACTCAGCAACTCCGGATTAAGACCAACTCGTGGACTAAGTTTTGGCTGCTGATTTGAGTGCTTTAATCCACTAATTTGGCTGCGTTTTTTTATCAATTAGAAAGCTCATGTATAGTAGTTTAAGATCTTGACCATTTTTCGCAATTATCTCCACCCAATTTTGTAAGAAAGTCCCTCAAAGTTGGCCATTTTCTTGCCCGAAAATGCTAAATTCAATGCAATTAGGTCCTTTTTGGCTCAATTTGATTGATTCTACTTGGCCCAAATTCAATTTCAACTTAATTGATGACCAAGATGATGATTTAAGGGCTCGGGCACAAATTTTGCAAAATTTACGAATTGGTCCCTCGACTTTTGGAAATTGCATTTTGGCCCCAACTTGCCATTTGAATTCCAATCTGACCTCCTGGGCTTGGCTAGTCACATTTAGATCATTGGCCCCAACTTTTATCTTTTTTATCTTTTTAATCTTTTTTTTAATTTTTTTATCTTTTATCTTCTTTTTTTAATTTTTTTAATTAATTTTTTTTTTTTTAGGAAAACATCTTCCATTTTAAATACCTAGATAATATATATGCAATAATTTGGGCAAAAATTAGGTGTCAACAAAGGTTAGAAAAAAAAACTTGAGCACTATATATGGAGATTTTAAGTAGGCCCTCTCATTACGGCCGAGCTCAAATTGACCTACATTAGTCAACTCCATATTAGACTAATTAAAAAATCTTATATATCACCTTAAACCAATCCCATAAAAAGTAAATTATAATATCAATTAATGTAACCCATATTAGAAAAATTCTTACAGGAGAGAGAGGGTGGCAACAAAGACAAAGCGGCATCAATAAGGTCCGTTTAGTGCTCGACAACAAATAAATGAGAGAGAGAGAGAGAGAGAGAGAGAGAGAGAGGTGGCAATGGCAAAGGTGGCATCGATAAGGTCCGTCTAGTGCTCGACAACAAGTAAATGAGAGAGAGAGAGAGAGAGAGAGAGAGAGGTGGCAATGGCAAAGGTGGCATCAATAAGGTTTGTTTAGTGCTCGACAACATGCAAATGAGAATCTAGCCTAAGTGAGACAAAGGGCTGTGTGAACCTAGGCCACTAATTGCTTGGTAGCGAGACCCCAAGCTAGGTCTCGCTAGGGGTCATGTGAAAAGGTGAACATCCATCATATCCTAAAATGACAGACTATATACGAGTACCACAATTCATAGATGAATGAGCACATGAATTGATTGATAAGAGCTCAACACATCCACCTTTCAATTACAAAATCTCTTCTTGAGGACATTGTAGTAGAACTTGATAGGGCTAGTAAGAACACCTAGAGGGGGGTGAATAGGTGTTAAAAGAAATTTTCGCTAGACTCAACAAATTAGCTCGTTTTTAAAGGATAATAGACTGAAGATATAAACGACTATAAGCAGTTATGTAAAGCTATGAATTAAAGTAAAGAGTTCAGGGAAAGAGAATAGAAATACAAAATTTATAATAGTTTGGCTTAGATAAAGCCTACATCAACTTTCCCGCACTGATATCCCACTGGCTGGATTTCACTATGAACCAAAAGAGATTTTACAGTCTCACGTTCTTGATCCCATGGTATATAAACTCTACTACACTTCCTCAAGGTCTCACAAGTGTTTTATCTCTCTTTTGAGTACAATATAAGCTCAACAATTGAAATAGCAAAGAACAAAAAGCTTCAAACTTTGGAATTTTTATTTCATGCATACACTCAAATAACTTAAGCATCTTCCTTATAAACTCCTTCATACCTCTATAATCATTGGCACTTTCCAAAGGAGTTCTTCCAATCTACCCGTTGGATAGAATCAATAAAGGAGATTTCGAGTCATTTAAGGAATGTGATGATAGTCCACCAATCCTGCTCACTCATACAATTAGAATCTAGTTTTTCATAAGTAGAATCTTCTTAGTATACTTCGCCTAATCAAAAGATATGATTATCCAAATTGATTCCAATAAGAATAATTGATCACTAGGTGCTATCTCCAGCCGTAAGATCTTCTTCAACTCCAGGAACCAAATCCTTGAAACTCGCATCTAGATAAGTCTTCTCTTCGTCGGTTTGGAAATTTTCAGTGAGGTCAAACTTTGAGAATAAAGTCTAATCGGTCTTCAAACTTTGACATATGAGTCTTAAATTCTTCAGACTATAACACTTGAGTCTACAAGTCTTCAAACTAGACTTTTTGGAAAGGTTTTGTCAACTTCAAAACAATTAAGGAGTTTTTTCTAACAATCTCCCCCTTTTGATTGTGACAAAACTTTCCCCGTAGATTTGCAAAAATTTAACTCCGCAACACTTAAACAAATTGTGATGTCTTATAAAGATAAATTAATTAAGGCTTGGATAGTATTGATTCTGTAACCATAGAAAACATGTTAATACTGCATAATAAATAACTATCCAACCATAATCAAAATCACAATCTTTGTTGCTGGAAGAAAATTCAAATCCAAATAACAGTCAAATATCTAACATCCACCAGTCCGAAAGCAAACCAAAATCAAACCAAGGTCAAATTAGGTAAAAGTCATCAAAAGATAATTCAAATATGTACAAACTTTCTCCCCCTTTTTGTCAATGGCAAAAAGTGGAGAACATGAGAATTTTGGATAAAATCGGGGCTACTTTGGGGATGCGAACAAGCTAGAAATCTCTCATAGACTTGGATGCTTCTCCTCCATCTTCCTCAAGTCTGCCTTCAGATGCTCGATATCCTCACCCTTTGCATTTGCTTGAACTTGAAGTTTAAGGGCTTGAACTTGGTTGTGCAAAGAAACTGAAGTGGCTTGATGAGCAGATCGCAAGTTCTTAAATTCACAGTCTAATCCATAAACTTGAGCTTTGATGTCCACAAGAAGCTCAAGCAGTCTCTTAAAGTCTACTGTATTATCGGTTTGAATACTCGCTTCAACATGATCAGTTTGTGGAGTATTGACTGATGATGTAATTTCAGCATGAACATCTAGACTTGGAGATGAAGCCTCATTAACATTTTCAGGAAAATGAGAGGCATACACATCCTCTGGATCGGCAGGAGAACAACTAACATCATCACTAGTAAAAACAAGTGAAGAAGTACCTCCTTTTTTAGCACCTCCCCCTGCCAAAGGCCTTCGTGGGAGACAAATATTCTTCTTCTTGCTCTTGCTCTTCTTCATTATCTTGGGGATGTTGTCCTTCTTCCTCTACATGAGAATTATCATGATCCTCTTCTTCTGCTTATTCTCTTCCTCTCTCTCCTTCTTCTGTCCTTGCTTCCTCTTCCTCTGTTCTCATCGCATCTCTTTCTTCATCCCTCTGCTCTGTCTCTTCTCTGTCTCGGTTCTCTCGATCCTCTTTCTCTGGAAAGCTAACAAAACTTTGTAAATTCTTCAAGGTGGAGAGAGTGATGTCATCCTCATCTTTTTTGTCTTGCAAGATGAGTGCTCTCCTCTTCTTAGATGGTTTTGTCATGGGCTCTTTGCCTTTCCTTTTTCCTGCTGCAGAGTCTTGTTTTGTCTTGTCTTGACAGGGGTCTTTACCTTAATACTCTCCAAAACCTTGTTTAGCTCATTCAAACGCATCTTGGAAACCATCTTCAATCCCACAACCATTTGTCTTGACAGGGGTCTTTACCTTAATACTCTCCAAAACCTTGTTTAGCTCATTCAAACGCATCTTGGAAACCATCTTCAATCCCACAACCATTGGATCAATTGTTTGAACAAATAGAATTTTGGGAGGTTGAATGTTAAAGTGTCTGAACAAACAAGTGACTAGAGCAGAATAAGGGAGTTGCCCCTTGTCTTTCACCACTGTCCTATACATGTGCATAAGGATAGTGTGAGGTAGAGAGAATTTGTAACCAATGTTAATGGCGTACATTAGCTTCGCTTCAGAGTTTGAGACATCATTTTTTTATGTGGATTTGGGTTTGAGACAATTAATCACAATATTGTGGAACAAGATATTGGAGGCATTCATTTTGGAGTATGAAATCCTACCTTCAGCAATTCTATCCTGAACAAGCTCCAAAGTAGCGTGAGCAACATACACATTAATTGGTTGGAAACTCCCACTTTCCACCCCAATTACATTAGTCAAAGTGTCCACATTGACCAAAAAATCCTTGTCTCTAATAGTAAACAAAAATCTATTCGCATCTAAAAATGATATATTATAATAGAAATAAGCTATAAGTTCTGGATGAGCAGCAGTTGACTTAGAGAAAAAACGTTCGAGTTGAAGGAGTGCAAACTTCTTCCTCAGGTTCACTTTCAATGAATCAAGAAAATCAAAATTTATACTCTTACAGTTCATCACTCCTCATTTCAGCAGTCTAGAATAAGTTCTCTTATGATCTTTAGAACGAAAAAGATCCATCCTTTCACCTCGAATATTCGCTGCGACACCCATCCTAGGCTTAAAATATGTGAACATCCTCTCATCGTCATCTTTCCCTTCAGGTTGATTAGACGTGCCAAAACACAAGTCACTAGGAAAGTTGGCAAAAGTCTTTTCAGCCATCCCTTTTTTTCCGCAATGCCCAACTTCTTCATATCACGTAAGAATAAAGTTTCATTCTTGTAGCCTCTCTCTCTCCTAGATATTCATCGATCAAAAACATAGTAGTACCTCCTTTTTCAACTTAGAATAAAGCTTGAAAGCAACTTTAGGTGTCAGCATTCTTACAGGTTCAACTTCTTCAATTGTTTCTTCTTCTGGTTGAGACTGTGGAGGAGACTAACGCTGTTGAGAATGTTGTTGCTATCTTGGTTGCTGCTAATGAGAAGAATCATCTTCCTCGGTCAAATTGAAGTACGTAGGACCCTCAAGCATGTGACGTGGTCCCCTGCTTGCGATTCTGGAAGACTTTCTTGAAGACATTGTTGCTTTATAGGAGAAATCCTTGAACTTGCTCAAAAAAGGTGACATTTTTTTGAAATAAACTAGAGAGAAAAAGAGTGAAAGTGGAACTTTGTATTCTAGGGTTTGAGAGAGTGTAAATGGAGAAGATGAATTTCGATAGTATATAAAGTAGATGAAACGATGTATACGGATCGTCATAAAGGAAAAAGTAAAAATTGCCTTCTTGAAAATGAAAAACTGCCATAAATTCAAAAATCGAAAATGATAACTTCTAAAAATAAGTAAATAACGCTTTAGAAAATAAGCGCACCTTTTTAAATTTTGATCTAAAAATTAAATTGCTAGAACCGAAATAACTTACAGTCATAACTCTTAGTCATTATGAGTCTGAAAACCTTTAGACTTTACCTCTGAGTCTTGAACACCTCCAGACTTTACTCAATAGAAGATGTGATGTTCAGTCTTGTGCGAATAGACTCAAATAGACTTTTCTCTAATAGCTTTGTACATATATCTGCCAACTAATTCTTCAAGTCGATGAACTATATCATGACTTCTCCATTCTGAACATGATCTCTAATGAAATGATATCGAATCTCTATGTGTTTTACTCTTGAATGAAGAGTTGAATTTTTTGTGAGATTGATTGCGCTGGTGTTGTCACATTTGATCTCAGTGCATGAGTCTTCGATTCCAAAGTCTCTCACCGTTGCTTTATCCACAAGATTTGAGAACAAAGAACTTCCAAGAGCCACGTACTCCGCTTCTACTGTTGAAAGAGTTACAGTATTTTGATTTCTTGAAAACCAAGATATTGTCCTGTTTTCCAACAATCGACAAGTACCATATGTATTCTTTCTATCGACTCTGCAACCTGCTAAATCTGCATCTGAATATCCAAGGAAAGTAAAGTCTCATTCTCTAGGATACCACAGACCTAACTTTGAAGTAGTTGCAACATATTTGATGATACGTTTTGTAGCACTTAGATGAGATTCTTTGGGATTGATTGAAATCTAGCATAAATGCAAACACTAAACAAAATGTCAGGTTTAGAAGCAGTAAGATAAAGAAGTGAACCAATAATACTCCTGTAGAGCTTCTGGTCAATTTTCTTTCCTCCTTCGTCTTTGTCCAACTTCGAAGAACTTGACATTGGTATCTCAGTCTTTTTGCAATTCTCTAATCTGAACTTTTTGACAAGGTCTTTTGCATATTTTTCTTGGTGAATGAAAATTTCTTCCTTCAATTGTCTCACTTGCAGTCCGAGAAAGAAAGATAATTCACTCATCATGCTCATCTCAAATTCAACCTGCATAGACTTAGAAAAATTCTTGCACAAGTTTTCGTTAAATTATCTAAATATGATATCATTAACATAGATTTGAATGAGTAGAAAATCTTTACCTTCTCTTTTAATAAATAAAGCAGTATCCACTTTTCCTTTAACAAAACCATTTTGAATTAGAAACTTACTTAACCCGTCATACCATGCTTGAGATGCTTGCTTTAATCTATATAAAGCCTTTTTCAGTCTGAACACTAAGTTTGGTCTTTTTGGATTTTCAAATCTAGGTGGTTGTTCCACATAGACTTCTTATTGGATAAATCCATTTAGGAGTACACTTTTGACGTCTATTTGTAATAACTTGAAATTTTCATAGCAGGTAAAAGCAAGTAATAATCTAATTGCCTCTAACCTTGCCACTAGTGTGTATGTCTCATTATAGTCTATCCCTTTTTTTCTTACGTATATCCTTTGACCACGAGTCTTGCTTTATTTCTGACCACTTTTCCTTTCTCGTCCATCTTATTCCTGAAAACCCATTTAGCTCAAATAATATATTTACCTTTTGGTTTAAGGATTAGTTTCCAAATATCGTTGATGCTAAATAGTCCAAATCCTTCTTGCATGACTTCAATCTAGTTTTCATCAGCTAAGGCTTCTTCTATGCTTTTGGGTTTTATTTCAGAAATAAGTGTCAGAGCGCTACTCTTCTCAACTTTTGGATTTGGTGCGAATCCCTACAACAATATTGCCGATGATGAGTTCTTTGGGATGACTAGACTTGTGCTTCCAAAACTGATCGGTCTAATAGTCTGTTGATCCTCTACTTTAGTTGAGTCTTCAATTTATGTCCGTTGTTGGTTTTCAAAAGTTTGAATCACTTCAGGGGAGATAAACTTTGTAAAGTCTTGAGCAGATTCAAATTCTTCAAGTTGAATCTAATTTAGTTGATCCTGTATAGAGTCTTGGAATTTGACGTTCATAGATTCTTTCACAGACTGAGTCTTCTTGTTGAATATTCTGTAGGCTTTGCTTATGGTTGAATATTCAAGGAAAATTCCTTCATCTGATTTCTCCTCAAACTTACTAGTTATCATTTGCATTTTTCAAAACAAAACATTTACAACCAAATACATGAAAATAAGAGACATTTGGCTTTTTCCCTTTATATAACTCATAGGGAGTTTTCTCTAGAAAATTTTAAAAATACTCTTTTAAAAATTTTACCAAAAAAAAAAAAAAAAAAAATTTCTTTTTTAAATGTAACAAGCTGTAAAAACAACTTCAGCTCAAAACCAAGAAGAAATATTACTTTCAATTAAAAGAGTTATTGACATTTTCTACAAAGATCTAGTCTTTTTTTCTACAACTCCATTCTGTTCTAAAGCGTATGGAGATGAGAAAACATGGTGAAAACTAGATTCATTACAGAATTTAGTAAAGTCTTGATTTTCAAATTTACCTCCATAGTTTGTCCGTATACTCATAGCATATCTTTTTTCATTCTGAACTTTATTAGCGAACTTTGAAAAGTGAGAAAATGTTTCAAACTTACTTGCCAAAAAGTAAATCCACGTAAATCGAGAATAGTCATTCACGATTATTAGGCAGTATCTCTTTCCACCAATGTTTTGAGTTCTGATTGGTCCAAAGAGACCCATATGTATAAGCTATAGAATACGATTAGTAGAAACTTGATTTAGGGGTTTAAAAAAACTTCTAACATGTTTTCCCAAAACACATGGTTTGTATAGATCAGACTTTTGATAAGTCAGATTGGGAAGTCCACGAACAAGTTTCTTGGAAGAGATTTTGGCAATCTGCTTTATATTAACATGGCAAAGCTTTCGATGCCAAATGTTCACTTCATCTTGAATGTATATTAGACATTGAGAACTCTCTAGTTTTATATCTAGGAGATAAATATTCTCATGTCTTCATCTAGTGAAAGATTGAGAAAAATCTTTACTAGTTCCCGAACAGATTCATTCTTGGAAATTGATTTTGAATCCAGTGTCGCACAATTGACTAATATTGAGTAGATTGTAATTCAATCATTCCACCAAGGAGACATTATTGATTGTGAGACTTCCAATTTTCACAGTTCCACGCTCAACAATTCTTCATTTGATGTTTCCACCAAAAGAGACTTTTCCACCTTTTAATTGCACAAGCTTTATAAAACAGCTTGAATCTCCAGTCATATGTCTTGAGCAGCTACTATCCAAATACAATTTAATCTTTTTCTTGATAGTGACCTGCAATTACAAAAAGAACTCAAGCTTTTTCTGATACCCAGATTTTCTTGGGTCCAAAGGAGTTAGTTTTAAACATAGTCTCTGCCCAATCCTTCTTAACAAGTCTCTAGATTTTAGGATATTTTTTTTTTAAAATATTCTGAGCTGTTACACTTTGAACATTTGAGAGCACTTCGGCCAACAGGTTTCACAAAAGCTTTTTGAAAATGATTTTTATAAAAAAAAATTGTAGGTCTTTGTTTGATTTTTTCCTTTACTTTTGGAAAATCAATTATAAGAATAGTTTCTGAAGTCATTCACAAACCTGACTTGTTAAAATAAGGTCTTTGTACTGAAAGAATATTTTCCAACTTCTCAGACCCTAGTGAAAACCTTTTTGTAATATTTGAAATGTCTTCTTTTAAAAACATATTTTCTTTTGACAGAGAATCTGCATTTTCTTTCAAATTGGCAAAATTTTTGTCTAGATTTTTAAACTTTTCTTTCCAAGAAATTTCATGTTGCTTAAGTGTAGAATTCTCCATTTTTAACTCATAATCCTTTTAAGAGAGGTTTTGAGACTGAGACAAAGTTCATCAATGTATTTCGAGATTTTAGTAGGAATTTTTAAATTACTTACCTCGATTTTGTTGTCTGTGTCTGAGTCTGAATCTATCTTAGAGTTTGAGTCTAATTCTGATTTTGCCATTAGACATATATTGGCATATTTTTCATCACTTTCTTCGCATTCAGTATCACTCCATGTCTTTGCTTTGAGAGGCTTTTTGTATTTCTCAGTTTTTCTTCTTTTTTTTCTTCAACAGAGGACAGTTGGGTCTGATGTGTCCATTTTTCTTGCATTCAAAATAGATCACATCATTGTTGGCTTCATCATCCTCAGTTGATTTGTTTTGAAACTTTTGAGTGTTTTGCTTCTTCCAATTGAATCTTTTGCCTTTCCTATTCAACTTTCTAAATTTCCTTATCATGAGTGCTAGTTCTTTATTGTCCATATCATCTTCTGAATCTGTATTGGAATCATCGTTAGATTTTAAAGCAATTGATTTTTTACCTTTAGGATCTTCTTCCTTATTGATTTGCTCCACTTCATATGATTGTGGTGTGCCAACTAGTTTGTCTATAGAAAGCGGCATGATCCTCTGAGTTTCCCTTATTAAAGTCTTCACATGATTCCAATCTTTAGAGAGTCCATGCAGCAATTTGTTAACCTTCATTGGTCCTGAGATTTGTTGTCCCTACTATACTAGACCATTTATAATTTTTGTAAAACGACTAAACATGTCAGTGATAGATTCTCCTAGCTTCATCCTGAAGGCTTCATACTGTCCAAGTAAAATATTGATTTTTGTTTCTTTAACTCGATCAGTTTCTTCATAGGTAACGTGCAACCTATCCCAAACTTTTTTGGCTGTTTCACAAGATGAAATTATGTTATACTTAGTAGGAGATAAAGCATAGTATAAATAGTAGATAGCTATAGCATCAAGAGCTTGTCTCTTAATTATTTCTTCTTGTCTCATTTCGCCAGCATCTACAACTTCTTTTCCTCTTTCTGAGGTTAATGTAGCTTTAGGAATGATTCATTTTTCTACTACATCCCATTCCAGAGGATCTTTCGATCTCATGAATGCTTTCATCTTGTTTTTCCACATATTGTATTCTCTCCCATCAAAGTAAGGAGAACTGGTGTTGCTCTAGCCTTCAACCAAACTTGGAGCCAAAATACTAGCTATAGATCTTTAACTCAGAAATAAAAACACTTCAATAAAATGAGTACACATGCTCTAATACCAATTGATATGAATAGTAAGAACACCTAGAGGGGGTGAATAGGTGTTAAAAGAAATTTTCTCTAGACTTAATAAATTAGCTCATCTTTAGAGGATAATAGATTGAAGATGTAAACGACTATAAGCAGTTATGTAAAGCTATGAATTGGACATAAAAAAAAAAAAAAAAAAAAAGCTATGAATTAAAGTAAGGAGTTCAAGGAAAGAGAATAGAAACATCAAATTTATAGTGTTTCGGCTTAGATCAAGCTTACGTCCACTCTCCCGCATTGACAGCCCACTAGCTGGATTTCACTATGAACCAAAAGAGATTTTACAATCTCACGTTCTTGACCTCACAGTGTAGAAACTCTATTACACTTCATCAATGTCTCACAAGTGTTTTATCTCTCTTTTGAGTACAATATAAGCTCAACAATTGAAATAACAAATAATAAAGAGCTTCGGACTTTAGAATTTTTCTTTCACACACACTCGAATAACTTAAGCGTTTTCCTTATATACTCCTTCATGCCTCTATAACCGTTGGCACTTTCCAAATGAGTTATTCCAATCTACCAATTGGACAAAATCAATCAAAGAGATCTCGAGTCATTTAAGGAATGTGATGATAGCCCATCAATCTTGCTCGCCCATACAATCATGATCTAGGTTTCCATAAGTAGAACCTTCAAAGTATACTTCGCCTAATCAAAAGATCTGATTATCCAAATTGATTCCAATAAATTGATTCCATAATAATTGATCACTAGGTGCTATCTCCAGCCGTAAAATCTTCTTCAACTCTAGGAACCAAATCCTTGAAACTCGCATCTGAATAAGTCTTCTCTTCGTCGATCTGAAATCTGCCAGTGAGGTCAAACTTTGAGAATAAAGTCTACTCGGTCTTTAGACTTTGACAAATGAGTCTTGAATTGTTCAAACTATAACACTTGAGTCTACAAGTCTTTAGACTGGACTTTTTGGAAAGGTTTTGTCATTTTTAAAACAGTTAAGGAGTTTTTTCTAACAGAACCAAAGAACAAAAACGGCAAGAAGTAGAATTTCGGAAGGTTGCAAAAATAGAACTCGAGGGAAGAAAATGACGTAAATGAAACTGATAATTCTTTATTACAGTCACTACCTTCACAGTTTTTTAAAGAACAAATCAGAGGTTTGTTCTTCTTTGGACTTGAGAACTCTCTGCCTCCCGATCGAGAGCGCGTAAATATTATGTGTTCTTGGGAATTGTTAGTACCTTCACCAACCAGACCAGAACTCGCCTGCCCAGAAGCCCATTTCGGTTTTTCACTCGTGACTCGGCTTGGCCAACAATCTTCCAAGATTTTAACCGAAATATTATCAGTTTCTTCCTTCTTGGGCAGTAAAAATTCGCATTCAGCTTTTGATTTTTCACCCATAATGGGATTTGTGGGATATTTGATCTCCGATGAACTCGTATCGAAAATTACAGCTTGGAAGGTGGAGTTCTGTTCGTATCTGAAGAGCATCAATTGGCCGGGAACAACAGAGTAATAATCTAAGAACTTTTGTCATCCTTTCCCAACCAAAAGCCTGCCAGCACTCTATTCTAACTGTACTGGCCAGATTTCACCATCTGGAACCTTGAGAAACACTAAGCTCGACAGGTCATTTCCATGCTTTTGCAGAAAAACTCTTCGGTATGCCCTGATGAAGGCCTTTAAATTCAGCTACTAGAAAATGAGAAAAGGATTAGTATAGATTATGCTTAACTAATTGATGTCATAGGTCCGTTAGTCATATCAAGGCATTTGTAAAGTGATGAATGGAGAAAAGTTTGCGATCAAAATATAAAAGTTTGAGAAAAGTTTGTAATTTTCAATACAAGGTTTTATATGATATGAGGGTTGTATCCCTAAAGCACTATATTGTATTTTTGTATTTTAGGTATGATCAAACTTAGGAGAAAAACAAGAAACAACTAAAGAAGATAAGAGTAACTAGAAAATTTTACAACTTTCATTCACCATCACTAAAGCTCAGTTCTCAGGACATTTCAATTTACAGATCCATCTATCGTCAAAAAGACACTAAAAACAAGGAAGAAAAACTTGGTAACGTTGTATGTCTAGCTGATAACACTACTGATATCATTCTCTAAAATGATGCCAAGCATAATGGTGGCAGTAAACCACTCCTAAGTGTAATCAGAATTCCTGAAGATTGACACTTCAAGCACAGTGGGACTCAGCTTAGTTAGTTCGAACACGCAAGCGTCCCCTTCACACAGAGAAGTTGCTCTTGCAAACGCAAACCAACCTTGAGATAACTTTCCATGGTCCCTCGGAGTTTTGATTATCTTCACCGGCCACAAATCCTTCTTGTGCTTAAGTGTCACAACCTGCACGCTTCTCTTGATATGAGTCCGCATAAATTTGGTTGATACACTCTGCGTCAATGTTTTATAAACCAACATTTGATATTAGCCTTCTCAAAGTAATTTGTTTCCATGATCATGTCAAGGCATAAACATTCTAAGTAGGAGGATGGGGAAAAATAATAATCCAAAACATGTACACTCCAAGGTTTTCGTGAACTAAGGAAACTACGCCATCTCAGAGTTATGGAGATGTCAACGATGAAACTAGGTCACCAAGAATCTCACCGGAGTGGAACCTTTAAGATAACTAGGGTACACCACGAGTATGAACATGGGATGCTTCGATTTGAAATCTTGTGCCATTTCAAGAGCAGCAGGACATGGCACATTACATGTACGAGCAACCGGTGTAGCAGGGCTTGCTCTGCTTGCAGAATTTCTGATCATGCCTGTACATAATTAATAAAAAGAAAAATATTTCATCTTAAAATCCAAAATTAGATGATACATCAGAAAGGATATGAGTCAATGAACTGACTCAAATGTTATTGGGAAATTGGTGTTCCTAGGAATAATCATCATTTTCACTACCCATACCAGAGTTCACCTTTCGAGAAGCCAAAGCCAATGCTGACTTTGATTTTTTCTTAAATTTTGGGCTAGGCCGACAATCCTCCCAGATTTTGGCTGAGATATTATCAGTTTCTTCCTTCTTGAGCAGAATAAATTCACATTCCGGTTCTGATTTGTCCATGATCACAGGATCCGTAGGATATTTAATCTCTAAAGCGCTCGTGTCAAAGATCACAACATGAAAGATGGAGCTTGGTTCGTATCTGAAAACTAGTAGTTGGCCAAAACCAATGGAGTAATAGTCTGTGAACTTCTGCCAGCCTTGGCCAAGGCGAGCCATGCCATCACTCCACTCCATCTCCACTGGCCAAAGTATTGTACTGCTTGGAACCTTGAGAAACACTGAGCCAGCAAGGTCACTACCATGTCTCTGCAGAAACCTCTTTGGTATCTCCTATTGAGAAAAAGAAAGAAAAGCAGATTCAATATATAGTTAAATCATTTTTTTTTTCACTCAAATTTAAGATCTTAAGGTTCTTGTCCAAAGCATGGAGACTCCATAACATAGTGAAAGCACGTGCACATACTTCAACGATAAGGAATTGCGATCAAGTGAGTCCATAGTATAGTGAACCACAAATTAGTCAACATTCTCACCAGAAATTTTGGGATTCAGGTAGTGAACAAGTAAGTTTTAAAACTTCTTTTCGGTCTCCCCGCAAAAATATCTACAACTCCATTAGCAACTTTTCGTATCAGACATGCAAATACAATTACCATGTTCAGTAATTCTCAGCGTAACTCAAGGGAATTAGATTGTGATGAGAAGTACCTACATTATCCAATTAGAGTAACTTGGATTGCCAGCATCCGGGGAATAAGTCGCGCGCGAAAGGCTTGCATACCAGTATTATTCTAGGGGGAAAAGGAATTAGAAAGAAATACCGAGATGCCTCCATATTCCAGTCCTACATTTTTGCTCAAATTCACAACCACATAGAAGAAGCTTCAGTATATAATTCGCATATAAGCAAGCAATAGCATGAATTCTATTCTCCTTCACAAGAAAATTCTTCTCAGTTGAACATTGGTTCTGGTAAATTAATGTCATTTCCTGAGCAAGATTCAAGATAATTAGGAAAAAAGGAAACAAATCCAGGAACACATTCTAATGGGTCAAAGTCATACGGGTTTCGATCCAAGGACTAGTTCAGAGACTAGACACTGAAGAACAGAACAATTTTCCTGTGAGTGAAACACCTTGCATGAATATATTTTGCTCGCTTGGTCAAATACAACTGTCAATTCAGTCACACGATTACCCAGAAAGGAGGACATTTCCCAGTCAAGAAATAAATCGAGCAGCTAGCGGGCAAAGAAGAATAAAAATGAAAATCAAGAATCAGTAGGGGAGTGATAGAGGGCATGCTCACAAGCTTTCCGCTCAGAAGGGTATCGGAGGAGAGTATGATCTTGAAAAAATGAGGAGACTTGGGCGGTTCAAAACCCTTCGGACGACGCGAAGTCATCGTCTTGAAAGAACCTCCTTTCAAGGTCCTGTATTCGCCTTTGCCTCACCTGCTTCAGGAGTCCTGTCCTCCCCTCTATTATTAGCGTTTTAATGGGTCAGAGCAACCAAACCACTGCATTAAAGCGGTTTGTACGACGCATGAAAACAGTTCGTACAGGGCTATGCAATCGGAGCAGATCTACTCGAGACCTATATCAGATTGCTTGAAAAACAATCCGGTTCCGAGTGGTCCTGTTCCCGATTTTGAGTAAATAAGCATCTGGATACCAGATTGAATTTGAAATCAGTTACATAAAGCCTATGAAGCTTAATTTCTCTCGGCATCCTTTTTTCTATTTGGGAAAATTACACAAATAGTCCCTATATTTTCACTCAATGTCCAATTTCGTCCTTGAACTTTCGATTGGCTCAATTTGGTCCCTGAATTATTGATAAAATGTCCGATCTAGTCCTTGAACTTTCGAATGGCTCAATTTGGTCCCCGAACTATTAATAAAATGTCCGATCTAGTCCCGAACTTTCGATCGGCTCAAGTTGGTTCCCGAACTATGATGAAATGTCCGATCTAGTCCTTCGTTACTATTTTTCTTTTTTTCCCTTTTTTTCCTTTTTTCCTCTTTTTTTTTTTTTTCCTTTTTTCCTTTTTTTCCTTTTTTTTTTTTCGCTTTCCCTCCGCCGGAGCCGGCGGAGGGCCGGCGTCCGGCGAGGGAGCCCCTCGCCAGATCGGCGAGGGCCCCTCGCCGGCGTCCCTCGCAAGCGGGCGAGTCCCTCGCCGATCTTGCGAGGGAGCCCCTCGCCCGACGCCAGCGAGGGGCTCTCCCTCGCAGATCCGGGCGAGGGGCCGTCCCGCCGGCGTCGCGAGGGAGAGCCCCTCGGCGGCGTCGGGCGAGGGTGAGGGCGAGGGGCTCCCTCGCCGGCGTCCCTCGCAAGCGGGCGAGGGGCTCTCCCTCGCAGATCTGGCGAGGGGCCCTCCTCGCCGGCGTCTGCGCGGGGCTCTCCCTCGCCCCGGGTCTGCGAGGGAGAGCCCTCGTCCGCTTGCGGGGACGCCGGCGAGGGAGCCCCTCGCCCTCGCCCTCGCCGACGCCGGCGAGGGCTCTCCCTCGCGAGACGCCGGCGAGGACGGCCCTCGCCGGATCTGCGAGGGAGCCCCTCGCCGGCGTCGCGCGGGGCTCTCCCTCGCCGGATCTGCGAGGGAGAGCCCCGTCCGCTTGCGAGGGACGCCGGCGAGGGAGCCCCGCCCTCGCCCTCGCCCGACGCCGGCGAAGGGCTCTCCCTCGCGACGCCGGCGAGGACGGCCCCTCGCGGATCTGCGAGGAGAGCCCTCGCCGGCGTCGGGCGAGGGGCTCCCTCGCAAGATCGGCGAGGAGCCCCGCCCTCGCCCTCGCCCGACGCCGGCGAGGGGCTCTCCTCGCGACGCCGGCGAGGGACTCGCCCTCTTGCGAGGACGCCGGCGAGGGGCCCTCGCCGATCTGGCAAGGGGCTCCCTCGCCGGACCGGCCCTCCGCCGGCTCCGGCGGAGGGAAAGCGAAAAAAAAAAAAAAAAGAAAAAGAAAAAAAAAAAGGGAAAAAAGAAAAGAAAAATAGTAACGAAGGACTAGATCGGACACTTTATCATAGTTCAGGGACCAATTTGAGCCGATCGAAAATTCAGGGACTAGATCGGACATTTTATTAATAGTTCAGGGACCAAATTGAGCCATTCGAAAGTTTAGGGACTAGATCGGACATTTTATCAATAGTTCAGGGACCAAATTGAGCCGATCGAAAGTTTAGGGACGAAATTGGATATTGAGTGAAAATATAGGGACTATTTGTGTAATTTTCCCTTTCTATTTCTCTTATTCTCCATTTCTTTCCAACCTCACTCAGATACTTCACTTCTCTCTCTCTCTCTTTCGCTTGCAACTCACCCTCAACCTCGGTTGCTCACCATCACTCATTCGAGCCTCATAAACCTCGCTCGTTTAGATTCACCTTCGCTAACTTGCCCCGTTCATCTTTTACTTGGAAATTTTTTGTTGCCCATATTATTTCGCTATAAAAAAATGGAACCAACAAAAGGTATAAAAGAAAAATAGCTGGTAAAATAGAATAGGTTTTAGGATTGGTTTCAAGAAAAGCAGAATAAATTTCAGGTTCTAAAAAATTTGGATTCCAAAGATTGGACAGCGGTTTTAAGAAGGTAGTTTCTAGTTTCCTTGTAAAAATTATTCGCTTTGTAATCAATCACCACTAACTTGTGCTAGAGAGTCCTGCTCATTCATTCAAACTGTGAATGTGAACTAAACTCAATCATCCGGGTGATATCTTTTCCTTGGCATTGGCCTCTCGGTGAGAGGAAGAATAGTTTGCAAATGGGAGACGGGTGGAAGCCATTCCTAGTCGAGCAAGTGGGCCTTGAGAAATTTTCGATTCCCCAGAGGGATGGCGATGTTGCTTCAATCTCGTGCTTACAATGCTGAATTCAAATCCATCCCCAAACGTTCCTTCGGACTCGTGGCAGGAGTGAAGATCCTCCCTGAGATTGTGGAGACTTGCCATTGATACAAGGATAGTGCATGTTGATCTCAAGAGTCCTATTAAAAATAAAGAAGAAAAAAATTCCCATTGAAGATTCATCCTAGTCGTCAGTTAAGAGATTAATTGAAATTTTTATGTATAATTCAATGCACGATCTTAACACGGTAGGAGCGTTGTATCCCCAAAGTACCTATACTCCATACTCTATTCCAATAATTTAAGCACGCTTACAGAGAAGAAAAGCATTGTACAACTAAAGAGATAAGAGTAACTAGAAACTCTACAATTACTTTCTTTTCTTTTCTTTTCTTTTCTGTTCTTTTTTTGTGTCAAAGAAATTTCTATTTATTACCAAAATGATACATGAAAATATCAATATGAAATCCTAAAATTCACCATAACAAGGCAAGCTGTAAATCTCCAAAACCAACAAGAAAAACCAGAAATCAAGGTACATCATTCGAGCATGGCAGGCAATATAATCACACCCTTATCCTTCATGCATAGATCTATTCTATGACTGCAACTTGATATGGTTGGAGTGTAATTCCATATTACTTAAATGCGTGTTATAATGTGTTTTATATACATGAAGTGATCTTTAAAATCACAAACCCAACTGCTCTCAAGATTCTAGGCTTTGCGTTCCCGATCTCTAGATGCACTTTTTTATTCAATAGTAGTTAAAATCTTGGGGATTTCTCTCCATTTCCTCCTTTAGGTGGTTGACTGCCTATTATCATATGTCGATAACTGCTTTAGTCATTACTCTTCACTAGTGGCATTATAAGTCATGTGACGTTGATCTTGCATGGGCTACTCATTGATCTACAATCACAACACCTGACTATCCAATCAACAACTTAATGCCACGCCTCCGATTAGGTCTTGAGTTACTTTTGGGTGTCCACAAATATAATCTACATTAAATACTAGCTACAAAGAATTTTTCTATACTGATTATAGTCTGAAAACCTCATTTCATTCATAACCTCTACTTGACTATATAGAATGCAAACCGATTATTCCAATTGAAGATATTAACCTTGATCCTCTTTCAAATTCCATATATTAGGGATAAAGACACCACTCAAGGATATACTTTTTCGATTTGTTCAATTTCGATATATATATCTAAGGTGGTCTCTAATTTATATGTTTTAAAAAAAAAAAAACTCAAATTAGTCGGATTAAAAAAATTGCAAATGAAATTGCTGACACATACGATCACTAGTTACCCATCTAAATCATTTGCTAAGAAGACCTAGTGCTCGATCACATGTTGAGAGAGAGAGAGAGAGAGAGAGAGAGACCTAGTGCTCGATCACATGTTGTGATTGCAACGTGACTGCCATTTTCTCCACTAAATGGAGGGGAATAGAGAGATAAGGGGGAAATAAGAACATGGCCCGGGCAAGACAAAGATTTTTGTGACCCCAGGCCACCACTTGCTGGGGTAGTGAGAACCCAAGCTAGATCTTGTTGGGGTCGCGTTATCCTGGCCAGCAGTCAAGGTCATGCATTCCCGGCGTCATATCACTGGCAGTTGGTGGACGAAACTGGCAAGGTGGGACCTCTTATAAGTGGTGTCAACAAGACCTTAATCCATTGCCTTTTCATTTTGTTTCTTATTTTATTTTTTTGCCCCTTTAATACACATTTTTTTTTTTATATTTTAAAATTTTGAAATGCCATGTGGGATCCCAAATAAGCATTCAATAGCAATTTCAAACTCAAACCTTTCCAAAAAAAAAAAAAAAAATGAAATTCCATATTTTAGGAATAAAGACACCACTCAACAATTTACTTTTTAAATTTTCTTAGTTGGTTCTTCATATATATTTTTGCTAATGTAGTTCCCAAATTATATGTTCTTTGGCTCAAGTTAGTCCTTCTATAAAATTGCAATGAATTAGTGTACTGAAAATCCTAAAACTTGTCACAAAATTAATTTAATTTTAAAATTTTCAATAGTGTAATCAATTCATAAAACTTGTCACTAAAGTATAATTGAGTCATAAAACTATCAAAAAGTTTGTTCAAGTTATAAAATTTGTCAAGTTGGTACAATCAAGTCCAAAATTTGTTAGCATTTTACATTTGTCAAGTTAGATAGAGTTAATAGAATGAATTGATTACACCAACTTAACAAATTTTAAGATTTGAATTAGTTAAAAATAAAAAGGTTTTTTTTATGGAAAGTACATATTAGTATTCGTGGATTTGTACTTTTCGAAAGTTTTAGGACTCAATTATACTTTCATGAAACCCTTAGCTATTAATCTAACTTTAAATTTCTCAATCTTTTCTTTGAAATCATTTTTAGTTTTATATACCCATTTGCAACTGATGGGCTTGTAACCTTCAAGCAATTCAATAAGCTCCCAAACGCCATTATATTTCATAGATCACATCTTGTCTTTCATCACATTTAACCACAAATTGAATTGAGGACAAGAAATAGCATTTGTATATTTACTGGATTAACAATGCAACTGATATCATAGTCATGTTCTCCTAGGTAGACTACATAGTTTAGTGGTACAACTGAACGTCTTTCCTTAGTCGATCTCCTGCATGAAGCTATTGCAACCTCATTCTCAACTTGAGGGGCTTGAAGAACTTCATCAAGAACTGTCTCAACAACAGAATCATAGATCACAATAGGCTCAATTTGTGACATAGGAGGCTCCACAATCATTGGTATAGAAAGAGACAAAATCCAATAATCCCTACTATACTATCATTTTCAATAGTTTGTGAGCAGCTACCCTTTTCAGCTATATCAAATTCTAGAAATTTTGGTGTCTACGATTCTACACTTCTTGTATCTCCATTAAGGTTATAAAAGTGATACCCCTTTGAATGATATAAGTAAGATACAAAGTAACATCGAGTAGTTTTAGAATCCAATTTACTCGATGTTGGATTATATAACTTCACTTCTACAGGACACCTCTCAAATTTTAAGATAATTCAAGCTAGGTTTACTTTAAGTGCACAACTCAAAAGGAGTCAATGGAACCGCTTTGGTAGAAACACAACTTAGAATGTAAAGCATTGTTTTCAAAGTTTTACCCTATAGAAAATTAAGTAAATTTGTTCCACTAATCATACTCATCATCATATCCATAAAAGTGCAATTACGCCTCTCAACCACTTCATTTTGTTCATAACTCTTAAGCATAGTAAATTGAGCTATTATCCCATAATTCTCTAAGTATTTAGCAAACAGCCCTCTAAATTGTCTAGCATCACCATGCTTGTCAAAATATTCACCGACACGGTCAAATCTAATAATCTTTATGACTTTTCCCAACTATTTCTCTACTTCAGTCCAAAAAATCTTGAATTTGTCAAGAGACTTAGACTTTTCTTTAATTAAGTACAAATATCTATATCAGGAATAGTCGTCAATAAATGTGATGAAATAAAAATTTCTACAAAAAATTGCCCTGAATGGTCCACTAATATCAGTATGGATGACCTATAATAGGTTGGAACTTCTAACTGTGATTTTCTTCTTTATCTGAGTCATCTTACCTCTATAACAGTCTATGCAAGTCTTTAGATCACTTTTTAAGAGTAGGGAGGATGTCAGTCTTTATCAGCTTTTCTACTTTTTTCTTAGAGATGTGACCAAGGTGTTTATGCCATAATGCATAAAATTGTTCTTTAGGTAGAGACCTTTTGCAAATAACATTTTTAGTTGAAAAAATGACGTACATATCATTAGGAGATAAACACAATTGATACAATTCATTAGACAAATTGCAACACCAAACCTTATTTGAATTAAAAAATGTAGAAATACTATTGTTCTTTATTTCAAAAGAGTATTCACACATGTCCAAACAAGACACAAAAACTAAGTTTTGTTTACGTAAAAAGTGTTCCTTAATATTATCCTAAAATTAGAATCTAGAATTAAAATAACATTTCCCACAAACTCGACGTCGACTTTAATGTTGTTTCCGACATTGAGCTTTGTTTGATCCTGATTTTGCATCCTTTGGTTTATGAATCCTTGTATGGTAAACACAACATGATTAGTTACACCGCTATCTAACCACCAAGAACTGGACGGGATTTTAGACAAGTTGGATTCACAGACAAATGTCAAATAATCATTACTTTTAAACTCACTCTTAGTTCTCTTAGACAACCAAGTTTTATATTTATTATAGCGTTTATTTACATGTCATTTCTCCCTACAAAAGTAGCAAAGAATACAATTCTTCATGAAGGGTGCTTTCTTAGGATCCATACTATTAGGAGGACCAATAGTGATGTGGACATCGAGCCATATCGAGGAGGAGGTGCTAGAGACCCATTGTCTATTCCGACTGATTCGATCACTCGAGCACAGGCTAAAAAATTTAGGCAAGTTGTTGGCGTCATGGTTCGTGATCTTTGACATGGAGATGACCTTGGATCAAATCTTGAAGAATCTTGGAAATCTTAGCACAATTTGATTATCTAGTCACCAAATATTTGACCAAGTAAAAAAAAATATTATCTTCTTATTTAGATATTTTCTAGAATATGATGCATTAGATTTCTAGAGCTGGTTTTAGGGTTTGTGTGGCAACTAGAAGGCCTATATTAAGGACTGGCCGACTTTCTTTGGGAGACAGATAGATTTTATTTTTTAGGAACCAAAAAAAAAAAAAAAATGAGAGATTCTCTTCTATTGTTCTTTTGAGGACTTGACCTTATAAAGGTTCCCTTATGACGGTTGATTCGACTTATCGAGCGAGATAGCAAATTCTTTCGCTTGTGGCGTCTATAACATTGGTTGGTTGACATGCATTCGTCAACAGGTCATGTTCATACCGAGGTTGTGAATCACAGGTTCAATTGGAGGTTGAGGTTTGCAGTTCGCACCATCCAGGCCTTCGTAGAACGATCTTTCCACAACGTTTCACATCATTTGGTATTAGAGCTTGCTTTTACAAGGTCTATTTATCTTTAATTTTCTATTTATATTTGGCAATTTGAGATTTATTGGGCTAGGGTTTCGGTTCTAGCTAATTTAAGAATCCGATTGCTTTTGTGTTTCCATACGTAGTTGTTTGCTATTAGTTTTTTTTTTTTTTTTTTTTTGTAACTTCAATCAGTCCAAGCATCTTAAAATTGTATCTAAGTTTGTAAAAAAAAAGAAAGAAAATGCACACAAAAAAAAGTGCGCAAAAAAAAAAAGATTCCGTAGAAAACAAAAAAAAAAATAGTTGAACCAAAAGAGAAGAAAAAGTCAAGAAGGTGAGTCGTTTATTAGTGGATCGAATTGAAACAAAATCAGTAGTGATTTGGGTTTCAATTAGAATTTCAAAAGTTGTACTTGTTGGTTTGAGATTGTTACTTGCTGAATTGATTGTCATAAAGGGGTTGAGAGGCAGGTTTTGAGTCCGATAAAGAGCTTGTGAAAAGGGAATACGAGAGGGAAAATGCAATACTGTGTGAGTTTAATTGAGGGTATAAAAAAAAAAAAAACCTAGACTTGAGTTAAACACGAGGGGAGTGACAAACACCTTGAGAGAAACACGTGATGGAGCAATTGGTGAGGATTTTTGTGATTAATGTTTACTTGTAGGTCTAAAATATGTCGCGTCAAGAAAGCATGAATCAAAGGGAGGTTGACTCCATATGAAGGGATGAAGCACTTGTGGAAAGCATCTAGCAACTGAGGGTTGTAGTGGAGGAGCTTAGTGGCCGAATGATGGGGAATGGCATGAGGATTGATGGTGACCGAGAGCTACCCTGGGGAAGGCCGCAATATCAGTGAGATGCCTCTAGAACACGACATAGATGGCAGCGGCATTATGATGATGATGAGGTCGACATAGAGGATGATCGAGATGCTCGATTTTGAAGATGGAATGGAGCCTGAGGATTTAGACACCAATAATGAACTTGGCAACATCAAAATGAATATTCCTTCTTTCCAAGGGAAGAATGATCCTTATGCGTATCTAGAGTGGGAAAAACGCATGGAGATGGTATTTGATTGTCAACGATACTCCGAGCTCAAAAAGATAAAAATTGTAGCTGTTGAATTTAATGATTATGCTATAATTTGGTGGGATCAACTTGTAACTAGTAGGAGACGCAATTGTGAAAAACCGATAAAGACATGGAATGAGATGAAAGCGGTGATGAGGAGGTGTTTTGTACCAAGTCATTACCATCGAGATTTGTTTCAAAAGTTACAAAATCTCACACAAGACAATAAGAGAGTGGAAGAGTATCACAAGGAGATGGAGATTGTCATGATCCGTGCTAATGTGGTAGAGGATCGTGAGGCCACAATATCAAGATTTTTGAGTGGTTTAAGTCGAGACATAGCAAGGGTGGTGGAGCTGTAACACTATGTTGAATTGGAGGAATTGGTAAACAAAGCCATCAAAGTTGAGCGGCAATTGAAGTTGGACCGAAATCACAAGAGTGGAGGAGGTTCAAATCAGAATTGGAAATCCAATTGGAAGAGAGATGAGAAGCCAAATTGGAGAGGAAACAACATCAAAATCAAAACCTCAAAGGAGAAGGAGAAGGAGATGGTGAAGTTGGAACGAATCCGGCTTCAGGTAAAACCGAAAACCGTAACACTAGAACTTGTGAGATTAAATGTTTTAAGTATTTGGGCAGGGATCATATGGCGAATCAATGCCCTAATAGGAGGGTGATGATCATGACTGGACATGGTGTTATTGAGTACGAAAGTGAAAGGGAATAAGAAGATGATGAGATGCCACCGTTGGAGGATTGTAGTGATGGAGAAGTAGCTATAAAAGGAGACTTATTGGTGGTTAGGCATTCTCTTAGTGTGCAAGTAAATGAGGAGGAGCATCATCAATAAAGAGATAACTTGTTTCATACAAGATATACGGTGAAGGATAAGATCTGTAGTTTGATAATTGATTGAGATAGTTGTGTAAATGTGGCAAGTTGTATTACGGTGGATAAGTTGGGTTTGAAGATGACAAAGCACCCTAGGTCTTATAGACTTCAATGGTTAAATGATAGTGGTGAGGTGAAAGTTTCAAAGCAAGTTGAAATCCCATTTGAGATAGGGAGATATAAGGACGAGGTAGAGTGTGATGTTATACCTATGCAAACGGGTCATATCTTACTTGGAAGACCATGGCAATATGATCGAAGGGTACATCATGATGGATATTCTAATTGTTATTCATTGGTGATGAATCAAAAGACTTATACCTTGGTACCAATGACACCTAGTGAGGTGTATCAAGATCAGTTAAAGTTACAATGAGAAGCCGAGAGAGAGAGAGAAAAGGTGAGAAATCCGAGAACTTGCGTGGTGTGTCTTAGATGTAAGGAAAAGGAGAGGCTGAGAGAATGATTATGGTACAAACCGAGGGAAAAAAGAGAGGAAAGAAAATAGGCAAAAAAAAAATTATGCAAAATTGAGTGAGGTGAGGAGAGCTTTAGTTTTAGACCGACCGATGCTTGTACTTTTGTACAATAAAGTTTTATTTTCTACTAACGATCTTAACCCAAGTTTGCCTAGTCCTATTGTGTCTTTATTGTAGGAATTTAAAGATGTCTTTCCTAATGAACTTCCTAGAGGAATACCACCGATTCGAGGCATTGAACATCAAATCGACTTGATTCCTGGTGCGCCATTACCTAACCGACTCGCATATCGAAGCAATCCCGAGGAGACAAAGGAACTTCAATGACAAGTTAGTAAACTATTGGAATGAAGGTATGTGAGAGAGATTCTTAGCCTGTGCGCCGTCCCTATTTTGTTGGTGCCAAAGAAGGATGGAACTTGGCAATGTGTGTCAATTGCCGAGCAATTAATAACATTACGGTAAAGTATTCACATCTTATTCCTAGGTTAGATGACATGTTAGATGAGTTGTATGGTTCTTGCATTTTCACTAAGATCGATTTGAAAAGTGACTATCATCAAATTAGGATGAAAGAAGGTGATGAATGGAAAACTACATTTAAGACCAAGTATGGATTATATGAGTGGTTAGTCATGCCATTTCGATTAACTGATGCACCAAGCACGTTTATGCGACTTATGAATCATGTTTTGCATGCTTTTATTGGTCGATTTGTGGTTGTCTATTTCGATGACATCTTGATATATAGCTGAAGCCCTGGTGACCATATAGAGCATGTGCAAGCTGTCTTGCAGGTTTTAAGGGCCAATTAATTGTACGCTAATCTAAAGAAGTGCTCTTTTGTTACTAACAAATTAGTATTTCTAGGATTTGTTGTTAGTGCTGATGGTATACGGGTTGATGAAGAAAAGGTCAAAGCAATCCGTAAATGGCCAACGCCTAAGACCGTAGGAGAGGTGCATAGTTTTTATGGATTGGCGAGTTTTTATCAGCGATTTGTGAGAAATTTCAGCACCATTGCCGCACCTTTGACCGATGTTATAAAAAAAACACGTGGGTTTCATGTGGGGAGAAGAGCAAGAGAAAGCATTTAATTTGCTAAAAGATAAGTTGACTAATGCTCCTTTGTTATCTTTGTTGAATTTCAATTCTACTTTTGAGATAGAGTGCGATGCTTCTGGTACAGGAATTGGAGCCGTGTTGATGCAAGGAGGGCATCCCATAACTTATTTCAGCGAGAAATTGAGTGGAGCAACATTAAATTATCCTACCTATGATAAGGAGATCTATGCTTTAGTGCGAGCTTTGGAGACTTGGCAACATTATTTATGGCCGAAGGAGTTTGTGATCCACACTAACCACGAGACCTTGAAGTACTTGAAAGGGCAGCAAAAGTTGACTAAAAGACATGCCAAATGGATGGAGTTCATCGAGACTTTTTCATATGTGATCAAGTACAATAAAGGTAAGGAGAATGTGGTAGCCGATGCACTTTCTCGAAGGTATGCGATTCTAACTACTTTAGAAGCAAAGTGTCTAGGTTTTGAGCATATCGAGGGCTTATATACTGATGATGATGACTTTAGGAGAGTGTTTGAAGCACGTGAGCATGCTGCATTTGATAAATTCTATAGGCATGAAGGTTATCTTTTCCATGAAAACAAATTATGTTTGCCTAAGTGTTCTTCGCGTGAATTGTTGGTGCGAGAAGCACATAGTGGTGGTTTAATGGGACATTTTGGCATTAATAAGACTTATGAAGTGTTACATAAACATTTTTATTGGCCACATATGAAAAGAGATGCCACACGTGTCTGTGAGAGATGCATTGCTTGTAAGCAATCTAAGTCTACAACTAAACCGCATGGCTTGTATACACCATTACCTATTCCAACACATCCTTAGACCAATATTTCTATGGATTTTGTGTTAGGATTGCCTAGGTCTAAGTATAGTAGAGATTCTATTTATGTGGTTATTGATCGGTTTTTAAAGATGGCTCATTTTATACCTTATCATAAAATTGATGATGCATCTCATGTTGCTGATTTGTTCTTTAGGGAGGTTGTACGTTTGCATAGCATGCCTAGATCGATTGTTTCAGATCGAGATTCTAAATTTCTTAACTACTTTTGGAAAAAATTGTGGAAAAAACTAGGAACACGATTGTTATTTTCTACTACTTGGCATCCACAAACCAATGGTCAAATTGAGGTAGTTAATAGAACTTTAGGGGTATTGTTACGTGCTATTATTAAAAAGAATATAAAATCTTGGGAAGATTGTCTACTATATGTTGAGTTTACATATAATAGGAGCATGCATTCTACTACTAAATTTACACCATTTGAGGTTGTCTATGATTTTAATCTGTTAACTCCGTTAGATTTAATCCCTTTACCTGTTGATGAGTGTGTGGATTTAGATGGAGTAAAGAAAGCTGAATTTTTCAAGGCGTTGCATGAGAAGACGCGCCCAAATATTGAGCGCAAGACTGAGCAATATGCAAGGCAAGCCAACAAAGGGCACAAGGAAGTGGTGTTTGAACCTGGCGATTGGGTTTGGGTTCATATGCGCAAGGAGTGATTTCCTATGTAGTGACATTCTAAGTTATTACCACGAGGGGATGGACCATTCATGGTGTTGGAAAGAGTTAACAATAACGCCTATAAGCTTGATATTCTAGGTAAGTATGATGTTAGTGCTACATTTAATGTTTCTGACTTAACTTTTTTTAATGCAAGTGATGATTTGAGGGCAAATCTTTTGCACAGGGGAGAGAATGATGTGGACATCGAGCCATATCGAGGAGGAGGTGCTAGAGACCCATTGTCTATTCCGATTGGTTCGATCACTCAAGCATGGGCCAAGCAATTTAGGCAAGTTGTTGGCATCATGGTTTGTGATCTTTGACGTGGAGATGACCTTGGATCAAATCCTGAAGAATATTGGAAATCTTGGCATAATTTTTGGTGTGGAGATTATCTTAAATCGAATATTGAAAAATCTTGGAAATCTTGGTACAATTTAATTATCTGGTCACCAAATATTTGACCAAGTCAAAAAAAATTTATTATCTTCTTGTTTAAATATTTTCTAGAATATGACGCATTATATTTCTAGGGTTGATTTTAGGATTTGTGTGGCAACTAGAATGCCTATATTAAGAACTGGCCGACTTTCTTTGGGAGACAGATAAATTTTATTTTTGAGGAACAAAAAAAATAAAATTGAGAGGTTCTCTTTTATTGTTCTTTTAAAGACTTGACCTTATCAAGGTTCCCTTGTGACGATTGATTCGACTTATCAACCGAGATAGCGAATTCTTTCGCTCGTGGCTTCTATAACGTTGATTGGTTAACACGCGTTTATCGACAGGTCACGTTCATATCAAGATTGCCAATCATAGGTTTGATTAGAAGTTAAGGTTCGCAATTCGCACCATCCGGGCCTTCGTAGAACGATCTTTTTGCAACGATTCATATCAAATGGTTTTAGAACTTCTTTTATTGTTAAAAGGACCAGCAGTATGAGAATCTCCCTTATGAGTATAATTTTTTAACCTTTTATCCTTGTCACTACCGGAACTAAAAGCGTAAAGGGCAATGTGTCATTTATCTTTTTTCAATTTCTCTTCCTCTGTCACCACCCTTGCAATCAAGTTATTAATTGACTAAGTCTCATCTTCAAAATTATAATTAGTCTTGATAATCCCAAAATCAGGAGGAAGAGTATTTAAAGCGTGATGCATAATGCAAGCATTAGAAATAGCAACATTAAGGGCCTAAAGATTTGTCTGTAGATCTACCATCCTTAGAACATAATATCTTACTCCACAAACACCATCATACTTCCTATTAAAAAGTGTTTACAAGTGTGTCCCTATCTCAACATGAAATGATACACGATTTCTAGCCACCATAACTTTCATCATGTGTTTAGTACTACAATTTGCAGGCAAACTATTTTTCAAGTGTTCATGAATTGAACACTTCATGGCAACAAGCAAATTTGATTGCTCTTTTCCCAAGCAGTAAATTGTGCTTTCTAAGCTTCAGTACTTTCAATAATAAGATCTGCTAGCTTATCGACAATAAGAGTCATATGAACATCTATTATCTCCATACCAAACAAAAAATCTTCTATCCATCTCTTAAAATTTGAACTAGCAAGAACCTTAATAATAATGAAGTTACCGTTTACAGAAAATGTGACTAAAAAAAGAAGAAGTAAAGTATATAATTAGCATCATGTGAGTTGTAACAATCTCAACGCCATTTTCAGGATCACAAGCGACAAAGGTTATTTTCACAACGTCTTAGGCTCGTCGCCATCCCAATTTTTTTTATCTTATTATCATGCATATGCGGAAATGTGAACAAATAACTCCCCGGACAAACAACAACTAGAAGATTGGGACATACATCACACATAACACACTATATATTATAATAAGACTTTTACAAGCCATTTCTCTACAAGCCCTCTTCTCTTTTTGCATCACAATACAAGTTTTCCACATAAGTCAAGGGAATTCCTATCTCCTCGAGCGTGACTGTAGCTCTCAACAATGACATGAAACTTCTATGCCTACAAGACTGAAAGATAAAGGAGTGAGTTTTGGGGAAATTCGGTAAGTAAAATTCCTAGTCCTCAAGGCCTAGTAAGTACAATACTCGCAAACAGTGTTGATCGCAGATCAATTGCAAGTCTATTGCCACCTCTTAACTATTTGTATGCGATCCACTTTCAACTTACCAATTAAGTTATTTCACTAAACAAGCTTATTAGAAGCACATAGTAATATGTTCAATAAGTTCAATAACCGTATAAACAGTTCTTCCCATACTTTCAGGGGCTTCCAGCTGTAGGCTAAGCATCCAGCCTTAGACCAAGCATCTTATACTCTCAGAGGCTTCCCATACTTTTAGAGGCTTCCTGGCTCAACTAAGGCATCTAACCATTAAGCCAGGCATCTCATACTTTCAAGGGCTTCTTGGCTCAACTAGGCATCTCATTCAATGAACGAGGCATTCTCGCCAATGCTATATGATGACGAGCACTTTTTCCTCTTTAAGTGCACACACACAAATGCATCACACAAGGAAATTCTCATCTTCTCTTAGCCAACACATGCATGACCTGAAGGCATGCTCATTCGTTCACGTGTGCCATGAGCTCTTGCACTACACTTTCTTGTGCTACACTAATAAACATGCCGGGAACGATCCTTGGTCTGTCACTTGAACGGATCACTTAGCATTGATCCCCGCACTAGACAAGGCTCGGAAACGGCACGCCTCATTGCCGATCCATGACCTTAACGCTTGGGTACACCTCTCTTAGGTGAAGATCCTAAGCTTGAGGGACCTTGGTTCAACCTGATGTGAACACACTACATGCCATGAATGATCCTCGGCTCTTGGTTTGATTCAACATCAAGCGAAAGGTCTCCACACCAAACCGAACCTTAGAATCGACACCCTTTTGTGCCTTACCAAGATTTCATGGGTTTCAACGATTCTCGTACCAATCAAGGTTTAGAATCGGCATGCCTCAATGTTGATCTAGAACCTTACGACCTTGGGTAATCCATGCACTAAGCGAGATTTAGAACTAGTACACTCTTTATGACGATTCATGGCCTTATGGTTTGAACGGCCTTGCTTTGCGATGAACTAATTTTGAGCGAGCCTCAGCTTCATTTCTGAACATACATGACACAAGCACACGTCAAACACAATTGCAAGTAAAACCAAACAAAAGACATCACACACCATACACGGCTTGATAGGCGAGCACTTAGCTAGCCTCAACAACAAAATCTATCTCCAACAGGAGAAAGAAGAACCTTACTTACCTTGGCAAACTTGAGAACCAACCTAGATAGCTTAGTGGGTTGAGGATGCAAGGCCAAGAGAAAGGAGAAGGGGGAGGAGAATAGGCATGAATGGCAAGGGGTGTAAAATGGTGGAAATGAATGTGAGCCTTCCCTATCTATAGGCACCAAGCTAATCATTACTCATTCAAGCAATCCAATCACATTTCTTAGAGTGGCACGGCTATGGCATCAATGTGGCAAGCCTATTTTGCAATGTGGCATGCCTAGGGTTTTAAGAGAACACTTGCCATCTTTTTATTGGACCACCTATTGGCTTGCTCTCCAAGGCTCAATTTAGGCTCATGATGTGCCTATCGTCCTAAGGAACACATAAGCCCCTTTGATACCTAATGTCTTCTTTTAATTGGTTGGCTCTTGCCTTGTTCACCAAGGCTATATTTTAGAGTCATTATAGCCTAAGATTCTAGATGACACCTAAGCATGAATTTCCAACTTCTTCTCAAAGTAAAATCTCAAACCATCGCTACCAAACCAAATGGTCCACTCTAACTTTTCCAAGTGTCCCTCCTGAAGTCCTCATTTGGCAAGCCTACTTGTCCAATAATTGCGCCTAAGGAATGAGTTAGACAGCTAAAAGGTCACACTTGGCAAATCTAATTTGTAGGCATTGTCAATGATGGCTCACTTTTCGCCGTTTCATTGGGCTATTTGTATCTCGCATTTAATGAGCATTTAATGAAATTTGAGAATAAAGCTATCAAAATTGTCAACTCAGCGCCTAGGTTCTTAGGTCATTAATGAGGGCTTTAGGTATGGCTTTTCGATTGGTACATGTGTGTACCGTCTTTTCTAGAACATCAAAGATATTTTTGATCTCCATCATGACCTTTGAAAATTCAAAGGACCCTTCATCCCCCTTCATTTAATGAAGGGGTCCTAGAATTTTCTTTATTTTTTCATTTTCTTCATCAAGAATGTGGTATAGAGAATTCCTTCGTCTAAGTTGGTTCCGGGGCTAGGAAAGAGATCATTAGGTACACCTTGAAAAATCAAATCACGTACACCCGAAGTTCGGCCATCATGTCGCATGCTCGCCTGAACCGTTTCTTTGGACGTTCAGTCGACCAAAATGGCAATCCTTGGTCCTTCGGGTGGTTAAGGCCAATCCTAAGGCTACACATGGCCTAGCACTAAGTCAAGGCACTCATGGACCTTAGAATTAGTGACGGAATAGCTGAGTTTATCCCTGAGCTCATTCCGATCAACACCCGATCTATATGTATGGTTCTTGGTTGGCGCATTACCGATCCATGATAGAACATCACCAATTCAAGATTCCTTTTCGATCACTAAGAATTAAATAGGGAATGATGCATGTTTGGTTGGAAGACAATCACATTTAATCAAGCTGGATCATCTATGAATCGGTGCATAGCTAGGCAGAATCACCCACGACCAGGCACTGGGACCAGTCGAATCAACTCATAACCATCTGCCGATCCAAAATCATCCCGTGACCAATCCTTATATCAAAATGTCATTTTATGAGCTGATGATCCTATCTCATTAGTATGGTTGGTAGATAATTCACGACCGACACCTTGACCAATTCGTGGCCGGTCAATCGATCGGTCAAACCATGATCAATCCTTGATGCCTTAATGATCAAACCGATCAATCCCATGGCCAATGGCCCATAGTTGATCCATTCAAGACCTTATGGCCGATCCATACAGGGTCGAAATTGAGAGTATTACATGAGTACTGTGTAACTTGAAGATGCACAAGTACACATTTCAAGAATTGCATACATTATCACATAATCACCTTTGAGTAAAATATATGATACGTAGTTGTATACTCCTCAATTGATAGCAGTCACGAGGATATATTCAAACTTTCGTGAATTTATCACCTTTAGGTGTATGATCCACTAGGATCAGTCACTCTTCCACCATACTATCATGTATCTCTTTATGAACTAATACACAATTACCTCTTTTGAAAGTATGATCACACATTAGCATAGGAGATATCCCATCATTATACGAGTGTGCCACTTAGACGGTCACAACTCAACTGAATCCTCAAAATCCTCTCACACCAAGGACATAAACTTTACTTCTCATATACACCACATACATGTCATTTTAACTTTAGTGACATGGGCAATTCATCACTAAAATCATATATCATGCTAATTGTATTGCTTTATTCATTAATACAAGTTAAACTTTATATATATTATCAATGAATCACACTCTACACAATATCTATGTAATGATATATCTGTAAACCAACACTTCTATTTCCAAAATCATAGAAAAATACAAACAAACAAAAAACATGAAAATACACTAAAAATACACATATGTAGGGTTCCGTATATATTTTACATCCATAAAATCATCAAGTATGTGAAATATATACACAAGATAAAGCATCACTATACTAGCACGTAGCCGCCAACCACGCGCCAATCAGAGGCTCCATGCGCTCACACGCACCATTTGAGTGCACAACATGTGGAGCACACGCGCGAGTGACCTAAAAGCCTCACTATCCGATCCAACTGCTTCCCAATTCACCTATACAGTCCAACTAGTTGACAGATCTAGTCAATGTTAACCTAGTTCAAATGGATCAACGAGTCGGATCTCGGGTTGGGTTCGGGTCTCGTAGGTCGTGGTTGCCAACATCATGATGATGTCATCCTTAACACATGCGCTAACTTCACCTATGTGTGAGAGCACATGAAGACGCGTGGCCATGCGTAGGGATGCATTCAGCCTCCTCGAGCAGTGCACCACTCATAGTTTTGCTTGTCTCGACAAGGTCTTTTTGCTTATATAATAAAGATCGACTTTTATTGCACAATAAATCATGAAAAAGGGCAAAAACTATAAATTCGTATCCTAATCCATGGAGGCCCCGATACCACATGTTAGTCGCGAAAAACGCAATCCCATGATCTCTATAGTTAGAACAAGATAATATATAATTGAGTAAAAATATTAACGCACCTATTTTGGAATAACGGAAAAGTGACAATCCAAACGCAAGTCCTTCTCCTCTATTACCCTTTGCGGTATTGGCTCAATGAGACGGCTCCTTCACTCTTTAGCGTTAGATCTTATTTTGTAAAGATAATTATGAGAGTTAGGATTAGAAAAGAAACTTGAGCACTATATATGGGGATTCTAGCCAGGCTCTCTCATTATGGGGCTGAACTCAAATCGACATACATTAGTTAACCTAATATTAGATTAATTAAGAAACCTTCTATATCACTTTAGACCAGCCTAGTAAGACAGGAGGTGGCAATGGCAAAGGCGACGTCAATAAGGTCTATCTAGTGCTCGACAACAAGTAAATGAGAGAGAGAGAGAGAGAGAGAGAGAGAGAGAGAGAGAGAGAGAGAGTTATGTGAATCTAGCCTAAGTGAGACAAAGAGTTATGTGAACCTAGGCCACCAATTGCCCGAGTAGCAAGACCCCAAGCTAGGTCTCGCTGGGGTCATGTGAAAAGGTGAACATCCATCATATCCTAAAATGACAAGACTGTATACTAGTACCACAGTTCATAGATGGATGAGCCCATGAATTGATTGATAAGAGCTTAGCACATTCGCCTTTCAATTACAAAATCTCTTCTTGAGGACATTGTAGTAGAACCAAAGAACAAACTGTTGGAGAAATCTTCGTGAAGTGTTTTGAAGCTGACAAAACGTTTCCATCAGTCTAGTCTGAAGATATGCGGACTCTGCTATTTAAAGTCTGAAGACCTCCGGACAGCCAGACTCAAGACTCAAAATCTATCCTCATTGACAGTTTCTAATCCGTTGAAGAAAGGCTATCCAAAACTAGATGTTTCATTAAGTTCACGAACCTCGAAACGTGCACATCCAAAACTAGATGTTTCATTAATTGCACATGCGGAAGCAAGTAAATAATCCCCGACAAAATTCAATTGGGATAGAAAAGCAGGATCACATTTTTAAAACCAACCACATACTTTTTATACATATCAAACCAGGTTCATTTACGGGACTAGGCTATTTACAAAAGATCTATAGAAGATCGGTCCTCAAAAACTAGGCTGTCCTAAGATCGGCTAGACAGTCCATTCGCCGCTCTTCGATCGGGATCGGCGAAGTCAAAAATCCTCTCGGCGACCCTCACCGGTCTACCAAAAGCTCCGGAGGATCCGCCATCTAGGGACCTGAAATATTATCCCACAACCGGGATGAGACGATGTCTCAGCGAGTCCTACCCTCTAGAACTCGATTAGGAAGAAAATAAGCCCCAGGGTGCTCTAGCCACACAAAGAGAATAGAGGACTTACCTCGCCTCAGTCCTTCCTGCACGTCAATGCAACTCATACGTCGATAAATTCATACCATATATCAATTCATATCATCTATCAATTCATACCATCTATCCATCCATTAATAAATCACGGCTCACACAAGCTGATATAGATGGTAGCTCGCACAAGCGATATATGCATAGATGATAGCTCGCACAAGCTGAAATATGGATCATTGCTCTCACAAGCTGACATATATAAACCAATTGCTCGCCAAAGCGGATAATTCAATAATAAACCAACTCATATCTCAATTCAATCAATCAATCAATCCAATTGATTCAAACTGGTCATACAAATCAATTACGGTGCTAGAAGCTAACACCGGGTATTTTAAGTTAAATACCACAACTTCATCAATTTCACATAATTCCACACTTTTGGAATTATTAACCACAATCATCAATCACTCAATTTCCAATTTAAACATACAATTAGCACAAACGACGACCGCTGCTGCGATCATCAGCGCAAAATTCTAACGACCGCCATCCTGGCAAAATTTTCGAAATTATTAAATAATTAAATTTAATTCCGAAAATTAAATAATTAAATATTATATTATAATAATATAAAACAATAAAATAATATTTAAAAATTCGAAATAATTATTTAATTAAAAATAATCAATTAGGGCTTAAATTAGATTACACTAATTTAAACATACAATTAGCCCTAATTAAACATCCATTAAACTAATCATACAACTAATCTAATTTACATTAAAATAATCTAATCTAACCACCTAAACCTAATTAGACTAATCTAAACACCCCTTAAGCATGATTAACTTACTAAGCAAGGTTTAGAGGATAAACTCACCGGTTTTGCGCGCCGGTGAGTTCACGGCGACCACGACGCCAAGGCGGTCGATAAACCCTAAAGCGGCGACACCAACGGAGGCCGGGAAGACACTGAAAACGGGCCTCGAAGATCACACGGCTTGCTGGTTTTCTGCTTCTGATCTGAGCTGAACCGGGAGAAGAAAACAGCAGCTGAACGGAGAGGAAACAGGCCGATCGGAGCTCCGGCAAGCGGGTGGTTGGCAACCGGCGGCTCCCAGGGGTCTTGGGGATCTTGCTGGAGGTTGGGACGGGCAAAGGAATGGTCGGAATGGGGCGAAACAACAAGAAAACCCGAAACAGGCGGAACCGGGCGAGTCCAGACGGTCCGGCGAGCGGCGGTTTCGGGCGGCCGTACGGGACGGCCGGAGAATCGTTCCGGCGAGCGGCGAGGTGCTCCGGAACGGTCTGGATGTCGTCTTCGCGGAGATGGGTGGCTCGTTCGCTGATTCAACCGGGAAGTTAACTTTTTACTCGGATCTTTGGCGAAAGGTCGGCTGGAGCAGAAACTGGAACGAGGGGACAACAGAGGAGGAAATGGGGTCCGATGGGCATGCGACGGCGATGGGGAGGTCAGACGGGCAAGAGGAAGCTTCGGGCGGCTCCCAGGCGGCATTGTCAAGAATGTAACATTATCGACTGGAGAAGATCTCTTGGCTGGATATGACATAACGGAATCCTTTATTTGATCATGATTGATTCGGAGATTAAGGATCCGATGATTAGCGAAATATTCTTGGAATGTTCTACTTATGGAAACCGAGATCCTGATTGTATGGGCAAACGGGATTGATGGGCTATTGACATGTTCCTTTAATAGCTCGAATGATCTTTCTAATTGATTCCGTCCAACGGGTAGATTGGAGGAATTCCTTTGGTAAGTGCCAACGGGTATGATGGCATAAAGGAGTATATAAGGAAGATGTTTCAGTTGTTCGAGAGAGTGCACGATAGAAGAATTCCAAAGTCTGAAGCTCCTTGTTCTTAGTCAATTCATTTGAGCAAAATCTTGTACGCAAAAGAGAGTCTATATTCGTGAGAAACCTTGAGGAAGTGTAGTAGAATATCTGCACTGTGGAATCAAGGGAAAGCTGTGCTGTAACATTTCTTTTGTTTATAGTAAAATCCAGCCGATGGGCTGTCAATGCGGAAGAGTGGACGTAGGCTTGAAATAAGCCGAACTACTATAAATCTCGTGTTCAATTTTCTCTTCCCTACTCTCTGCTTTACTTTGATCATAATCTATTTTGAAGATCTTCCTTTTTTATCATCTGCCTAGTATTGTTTTCGTATCTCGAGAAATTATTTTTACACCTATTCACCCCCCTCTATGTGCTTATACTAGCTATCTCACAAACAAGGCAAGAAGTAGAATTTCGGAAGGTTGCAAAAATAGAACTCGAGGGAAGAAAATGACGTAAATGAAACTGATAATTCTTGATTACAGTCACTACCTTCACAGTTTTTTAAAGAATAAATCAGAGGTTTGTTCTTCTTTGGACTTGAGAACTCTCTGCCTCCTGATCGAGAGCGCGTAAATATTATGTGTTCTTGGGAATTGTTAGTACCTTCACCAACCATACCAGAACTTGCCTTCCCAGAAGCCCATTTCGGTTTTTCACTCATGACTCGGCTTGGCCAACAATCTTCCAAGATTTTGACCGAGATATTATCAGTTTCTTCGTTCTTGGGCCGTAGAAATTCGCATTCAGCTTTTGATTTTTCACCAATAATGGGATTTCTGGGATATTTGATCTCCAACGAACCCGTAACAGCTTGGAAGGTGAAGTTCTGTTCGTATCTGAAGAGCATCAATTGGCCGGGAACAACAGAGTAATAATCTAAGAACATTTGTCATCCTTTCCCAACCAAAAGCCTGCCATCACTCTATTCTAACTGTACTGGGCAGATTCCACCATCTGGAACCTTGAGAAACACTAAGCTCGAGAGGTCATTTCTATGCTTTTGCAAAAAAACCTCTTCGGTATGCCCTGATGAAGGCCTTCAAATTCAGCTACTAGAAAATGAGAATAGTATAGACTATGCTTAACTACTTGATGTCATAGATCCGTAAGTCATATCAAGGCATTTGTACAGTGATGAATGGAGAAAAGTTAGCGATCAGAAAAATATAAGTTTGAGAAAAGTTCATAATTTTTCAATACATGGTTTTACATGATATGAGGGTGGTATCCCTAAAGCACTATATTGTATTTTTGTATTTTAGGTATGATCAAAACTTAGGAGAAAAACAAGAAACAACTGAAGAAGATAAGAGTAACTAGAAAATTTTACGATCACTTTCATTCACCATCGCTAAAGCTCAGTTCTCAGGATATTTCAATTTACAGATCCATCTGTCGTCAAAAAGAGAAAAAAAAAAAAAAAAAAAAAACTCGGTAACACTGTATGTCTAGCTGATAACACTACTGATATCATTCTCCAAAATGATGCCAAGCATAATGATGGCAATAAACCACTCCTAAGTGTAGTCAGAATTCCTGAAAATTCAGACTTCAAGCACAGTGGGACTCCGCTTAGTCAGTTCGAACACACAGACATCCCCTTCACACAGAGAAGTTGCTCTTGCAAACGGGAACCGACCAGATAACTTTCCATGGTCCCACGGAAACTTGATTAACTTCGCTGGCCACGATTCGTGCTTGTGCTTAATTGTCATGACCTGCATGCTTCTCTTGATATGAGTCTGCATAAATTTGACTGGCACACTCTGCATAAATGTTTTATAAACTGATATTCAATATTAAACTTCTCAAAGTAAATTCGTTCCATGATCATGTCAAGGCATAAACATTCTAAGTAGGAGGATAAGGAAAAATAATAACCCAAAACACGAACTTTCCAAGGTTTTCATGAACAAAGGAAACAACGCCTTCTCAGAGTTATGCTGATGTCAATGATGAAACTAGGTCACCGAGAATCTCACCACAGTGGAATTTTTCACATAACTAGGGTACGCCATGGATATGAATGTGGGATGCTTCGATTTGAAATCTCGTGCCATTTCAAGAGCAGCAGAACATGGCACAGTACATCTACGAGCAACCAGCATAGCAGGGCATGCTCTGCTTGCAGACTTTCTGATCATGCCTGTACATAGTTAATAAAAAGAAAATTATTTCATCTAAAAAATCCAAAATTAGATGATATACAATCCAGAAAGGATATGAGCCAATGAACTGACTTAAATGTTACTGGGAAATTTGTGCCATAGGAATAATCATCATTTTCACTAACCATACCAGAGTTCACCTTTCAAGAAGCCAAAACCAATGCTGACTCTGATCTTTTCCTAATTTTTGGGCTAGGCCAACAATTCTCTGAGATTTTGGCTGAGACATCATCAGTTTCTTCCTTCTTGAGCAGAGGAAGTTCATATTCGGGTTCTGATTTGTCCATGATCGCAGGATTGGTGGGATATTCATTCTTTGAAGCGCTAGTGTCAAAGATCACAACATGAAAGCTGGAGCACGGTTCGTATCTGAAAACGAGTAATTGGCCAAAACCAATGGAGCAATAGTCTGTGAACTTCTGCCAGCCTTGGCCAAGCCGAGCCATGCCATCACTCCACTCCATCTCCACTGGCCAAAGTATTGTACTGCTTGGAACCTTGAGAAACACTCAGCCAGGGAGGTCACTACCATGTCTCAGCAGAAACCTCTTTGGTATCTCCTATTGAGAAAAAGAAAGAAAAGCAGATTCAATAAATAGTTAAATCATTTTTTCACTTAAATTTAAGATACTAAGGTTCTTGTCAAACGCAAGACTCCATAGCATAGTGAAAGAGGCACATGCACATACTTCAACAATAAGGAATTGTCATTAAGCGAGTCCATAGCATAATGAACCGCAACCTTAGTTAACATTCTCACCAGAAATTTTGGAATTCAGATAGTGAACAAGTAAGTTTTACAACTTCTTTCCAGGCTGCCACAAAATTATCTGCAACTCCATTAGCAACTTTTTGTATCAGACATGCAAATGCAATTACCATGTTCAGTAATTCTCAGTGTGACTCAAGGGAATTAGATTGTGATAAGAACCTACATCACCCAATCAAAGGTGATCTGGGTTGCCTGCCTCCGGGGAATTAGTCATGCAAAAGCCTTGGATACCATTATTATTCTAAGGGGGAAAAAGAATTAGAAAGAAATACCGATATACCTCCATATTCCGGCCCTACATTTTGCTAAAATTCACAATCACATAGAAGAAGCTTCACTATATGATTTGGATATGAGCAAGCGATAGCATGAATTCTATTCTCCTTCACAAGAAAATTCTTGTCAGTCGAACATAGGTTCTGGTAAATTAATTTCATTTCCTGAACAAAATTCAACATAATTAGGAAAAAGAAAAAAACCAGGAACATATTCGAACGGTCGAAGTCATGCGGGTTTCGATCCAAGGACTAGTTTAGAGACTAGACGCTGAAGAACAGAACAATTTTCCTGCAAGTGAAACACCTTGCATGAATGTATTTTGCTCGCTGGTCACACACAACTGTCAACTCAGTCACACAATTAGCCAGAAAGGAGGACCTTTCCCAGTCAAGAAATCGAGCGGCTGGTGGGCAAGGAAGAACAGAAAAGAAAATCAAGAATCACTATGGGGGAGAGAGAGGGCATGCTCACAAGCTTTCCGCTCAGAAGGGAATAGGAGGAGAGTATGATCTTGAAAAAATGAGGAGACTTGGGCGATTCAAAACCCTTCGGACCACGCGAAGTCATCCTCTTGAAAGAACTTCCTTTCGAGGTCTTGCATTCGCCTTTGTCTCACCTGCTTCAGGAGTCGTTTCTTCCCCTGTTATTAGCGTTTTGATCGGTCAGAGCAACCAAACCGCTGCATTAAAGTAGTTTGTACGCCGCATTAAAACAGTTTGTACCAGGCTGTGCAATGGGATCGGTCAACTCGAGAACTATATCAGATTGCCTGAAAACCGGTCCGGTTCTGAATTGGAATTAGTTACATAAAGCCTAACAAGACTAGTTTCTCTCCATATCTTTTTTTTATTTTTTTATTTTTCTCTCTTTCTCCATTCTCTCCAACCTTATTCAGACACTTCACGTCTTTCTCTCACTTGCGACTCACCCTCAACCTTGCTCACTTGCCCTCACTCGTTCGAGCCTCGCAATTCATATTCACCTTCCCATTTATTTTTTACTTGGAAATTTTTTGTTGCTCACATTATTTTAATATAAAAAATGAAACCAACAAATGTAATAAAAGAAAAACAGCCAGCAAAACAAAATAGGTTTTAGGGCAAACATGACAAATTTTAGATTCCAATAATTAGGAACTAATTTTAAGAGGGCAAGTTTCAATTTCCTAGAAAAAATTATTCATTCTGAAACCGATCACCTTTAATTTGTGCTAGAAAGTCCTGCTCATTCGTTCAAACTGTGAATGTGAACTGAACTTAATCATCCGGGTGATATCTTTTCCTTCGCATTGGGCCTCTCCATGAGAGAAGAAGAATCGTCTGCAAATGGGAGACGGGAAGAATCCATTCCTAAGTTTAGGTTTGCTCCTATCACGGGGTCTGAAGAAAATTTTCGAGGCCCCAGAGAAGATGCTCCAGTGGCGATGTTGTTTCCATCTTGTGCTAACAATGCTAAATTCGAATTCATCCTCAAATGCTCCTTCAGACTTATTCAATGGATGATCAGAGCTAGCAAGAGTAAAAACTTCAATGGATGATTAGAGCTAGCAAGAGTAAAAACTTGGAGGCAAAACTCCTCGAGTTATCTTTCTTTATGACTATATATTGTATCTGGATGGAACCTAACTGCGGACGTTTTCAAAACAAGTCGATTGAGCATTATCTTCTGTTGACTAGGATTTGAAAAGTTATAAGAGCTAGGGCGTCACTCTATCAACAGCGTAGTATAGGCTTTCCAAGGTAAATGTTTTATTGGCTACCATATTGAGGCTTTCTTCCTCCATCTTCTCGCATAATTAATCTCTTTGAAATGTTAGGGAATTCCCCTAAGCTTTTGTACCTCATTGATTCATGATATTCACATATTTACAACCAAAAGAAAAAAAAAAAAAGAGTAGTGAATATCCTCCTGGAGATTGCGGAGACTTGCCATTGATACAAATATGGTGCATGTTGATCTCAAGAGTCCGATTGAAAAATAAACAAAAGCAAGAAATTTTAGATTCCCCTATTCAAAAGTCATCCTAGTCATTTGTTGAGAGATTAATTGAATTTTTTTTTTATAATTTTCAATGCACGATCTTAACGCGGGTGGGAGGTTTGTATCCCAAAAGCACCTATACTCCATACACTATTCCAATAATTTAAGTATGCTTAAAGCGAGAAAAACATTGTACAACTAAAGAGATAGAGTAACTAGCATATGCTTAAAGAGAGAAAAACATTGTACAACTAAGGAGATAAAGTAACTAGAAACTTTGCAACCACTTTCATTTTTTTTTCAAAAGAAATTTCTATTTATTACCAAAATGATACATGAAAAGATTCATATGAAATCCTAAAGGTCACTATAAAAAGGCAAGCCGTAAAGCTCCAAAACAAATAAAAAAAAACTAGAAATCAAGGTACATTATTAAAGTATAGCAGGCAATATAATCACACCCCCATCCTTCATGCATAGATCTATGACTACAACTTGATATGGTTGGAGTATATTTTCACATTACTTAAATGCATGTTATAATGTATTTTATATACATATAGTCTCCTCTACTGGGCTTAAGGGTATAGAAATTTTTACATAGTATCATATCACAAGTTAATAGTTCAGAACCTGGCACTCCAATTGGCTTACACAAAATAACATTTGTGACCATTGTACAATAACCGAGTTGAATCAAGGAGATGTAAAGGAGCGATTCACATTTGATGGGGAGCTTTAATATAATCCCATAGTATTAGTTGTGGCCTACAACCATTGCGAAAAATTTGACCACCACCACGATGGTCGCTGCAGGCGAGCAACCACCATCATCAAGCCAACCATCAAGACAACAGTAGCTTGCTTTGTTCAGCCACCCACAATTTCCTTCCTTTTTTTTTTTTTTAAATTTCTGTTTCTATGATTTAACGATATTAATTAGTTTTTTTATTTATATTTTTATATCTGACATGATATTCAATGTTTTACAAAACAAAAAATAAGTTATAACAATTCCCCACATTCTTAATCCTGTTTTATCATGGGCTTGAGCTATTTCCACCCTTTTATAAGATCCTAACATATCCCATCACATTGATTTGACTATATTATTTTTTATAGGTCCCACTTTTAATTTAAGGTTATTCTTTCTCTCTTTTGCTTCGATTTCTTTTGTTTCAATTTTAGACAAAACTACCCATATTCCTCTCATACAATATTAGTTAAGATTAGATGTGGGGCCCACTATTGATTTCATATTTTTTATTGCCTTCTTTTCTTTTTCCTTTCTTTTTCCTTTCCCTTATCTATTTGGAATAAATTGGTGTTCCTATTTTCCAAACAAAAAAAAAAGTTTATTTGGTAGATAGCTAACGAATTATTGTGTTAATGAGTTGATCTCTCTTTTTCTCTCTCTCTCAATTTTAGTATGCATTTCATTTAATTGTAATATTAATACATGTCATTACATTGTAGTCTGTGTACTTTAACTACTTAACTTTCATTTTATTCAATGAATCTAGTAATCCGATAATCATTATTTTTCATGTTGTCATTGCATGATGTTTTAAAAAATGGTTTAAAAAATTTAAAAATATGACAAAGTTAAGCACATAAAAATACATGTGCAAGTCTATCCAAGTGGGCAAAAAAAAAGGATCTTGAAGTCAAATGTACCCTTTCAGTTCTTGTAGACATGCTTTTAAAGTCAAATGGCTTCCTTACAATGATCTTGTTAAGACATGTAGATATGCTTTCAAAGTCAAATTTACACCTTCAACTCTTAAAGTAACACGGATTCCCAAAATACATGTGTCAATTTATCCAAGCAAGTGCGAAAAACTTTTTGAAAGGAAACCATGTATTTTAAATGTAATTTTTTTTGACAAGATTTTAAATGTAATTAACAACAAATAGATTTTCCTTACAATCTTTGAGCAAATTCTCGTAAATTTGTATTGAAAATTGAAATTGAGGAATTCACAATCATGAACGAAGTCTATGGAAATAAAGTAAATAATTTGTAGATAAAAATAACATTAATTTACTCTGATATATGATTGGTGTTTACTCAAATTACAATAATGGAGAACAAGTTCAGAAGAAAACAAACATGAAGGAAGCACTTAAATGTATCGGGTGTGGGAGAAACGGCCAGAGTGAAAAAAATAATAATTTGAAAATGATATTAGTAGTTTTGTTTTTTAAAAATTGAAGAAGAAGAAATATTCTTAAATCAAGAGTAGGACCTACAAGGGATAATGTGTTCAGATCAATATGATAAAAGACGTCAGAAGCCAATAATGGAGTGGAAATAGCGGAAGCCTTTAATCATATTCTATTACTATTCTAGGACCAAGTGCAACCTTCTTTGAATAATAATTTTTCCAAGTCTACTTCTCAATGGTAACCCAGCACTTTCATCAACTTGCCATTTTCAAATTACCTGCAAAAGAGTGCTTGTGTTCAAGAGCTCACCGTAGTCTCCTGGGGAATGGCGGTACGATTATCCTAGCCGGGTCCTTAGTTATGATGCGCATTTTACTAGGAAAAAAAGTAGTTGAGTGCTTGCCCATCCCATGAATAAATAATTAGCTGAAACACCTCGGGCCCGAACTTCTCACAAAGCACAACAAAAAAACGTCCATCCGTAAACATAATTTTAAAATATGCCGCCGCTTGAAAAGGTTGAGAACTCATCACAGAAGTCCCCCAATTTCATAATCTGCATAGTCGGCTCCTCTGCAGAGCAAACTGATCGCTTGCTCAGCGGGTAAACAGAACCAGAACTAAGTATTGGATGTATTTTCGGCAAAGATCCAGTAAATAATTTGGTGGCAAATTGTAAGCAATAAACTTAAGGTTCGCTTTCCCACCAACTACTCCTAATTCTTTATGAGTGAAGACGATTAAAATGGTACATTTCCTTCACATTTAAAAACAAATCCACTAGCTGCGCCGGCAAGCTCAAGCTGAACCCACTGTTCTCCCATGGCTGCTAGTGCTGGTGCTCCCCGTGGGGTCGGCTTTTCACAGCCTCATGCTCATCTGAAGCAGCTATCTCTTGGGTTTAGCCGTTCGATTTCAAGCAGTGCTTCTAAGTTTGTTTCCTTCCCTTCCAATTTCTCCCTCAGGTACCTCTAGTTCATTCTTTTGCTTGTCATTTTGGCTGGGATATTTCAAGTTTTGATTCTGGGTTTGTGTAGAAATGCAATCATCTTCTGTTATATTTCGAAGTTGATTTGATCCTCGTGTTGTAAGATTGTGGTTGGTTCTGGATCTCCTCCTGCGAATATGAATATGCGTTCGCTCTTGAAAACTTTTGTCTTGCCGTATTTGAGTTGGGGGTCGTTCAGTTTCACTGCTGATGATCCTTGTCACTTGCCAGAGCTGTAGATAACACTAAGGAATTCAAGTCCCCTGGAATAACTCCAATCGTGAAAGCACAAGGTGGTCCGGGACATATGGACATCGACCTCACTCTGAGTCCAAGAGTGAATGCTGTGAAGCCTTCGAAAACATTGGCCATCATTGACCAGGCGACTGCTCTTTTAAAAGCTGGTGTACCTGTTATTTCCTTAGCAATTGGAGAACCTGATTTTGATACACCTTCTGTCATAGCAGATGTAAGAATTTTCAGGTCCTTCATCATCTGATATCTATAAGACCAAGTGAATTGATATTAGCTTCTTTCTCTTTCATTCCTAAGGCTGGATTTAATGCTATTCGGGAAGGTTATACAAGATATACACCAAATGCCGGCACAGTGGAACTCCGCACAGCGATCTGTCAGCGGTTAAAAGGTTTTTCTCTTTGTTACTCAGTTCATTACCATCTGAGAGGACTGATCAATGGGTTGACATCAAGTCCTAAGGAAGAAATTTAGTTCTGACAATTTCTGGTTCTTGCTTTGCTTATTTGTGTTTTCTTTATCTGTTTTTAGAGGAGAATGGAATCTCATATACACCGGATCAGATTCTTGTTAGTAATGGTGCCAAACAGAGCATTTTTCAGGCAGTTTTGGTGGTCTGTTCTCCGAGAGATGAGGTGTGCCCATTGCTTAAGAAAATCGTGCCAGCGAAATTTCTTTAATTATGATACATGTTCCGTTATTTCCAGTTTTAATTCCAATTCCACAAGCCATAAACGTTGAAGGGAGGCATTATAGGAATCTATTGATATATTTGAACCGATGGAGTAAAATAGCAGTTGAGAACAGCTTTAAGCCACTTCTTGTTTCATGCGAAGTCTTCTGACGGGTGACTTGACTTTGCATCTGTGAAGGTGTGTTGAGTGATGACATCTTGGTTATATAGTCCTAGTATTTATTAATGAATCTGACTGAAGAAATAATTCCCCACTTTTGTTATTGAATGTTGTAGTTGAATTTGTGAAAATAACACTAACCATCCTCAAACTATGGCCTAATGTGCAATATCATCTTTAAACTTTCAATTCATTAGATAAGGTTTTTAAGCAATTCCTAAATGTTCAATTTAGTTTCTAATTTTTCAATCCAATCCCTCAACTTTACAATGTCAAATTCAATCTTTCGAACTATTCGCAAGTTTATGTAATTACACTTTTACACAAATTTTTTATTATGTTTTCATTTCAATCCATTTCCTATATCAAAAAAAAAAATTTGTTTATCTTTTTACTACCTTTGTACTTTTTTGGTTTTTCTAAATATTACGATAGTTCCATTTTAAATATATTTCAACTTTGATCACTATGATAGTGAAAATAGGTTCTCATCTTGAGTTATATTAGATTGATATTTATGATTTTTTTATTAAAAAAATCATAAGGAAATCTAGCAATGCTATTAACTTTAGTAATGTAAGTCTCGAAACTAGTTTTTTTTAGATAAAATTTTCAAGTTTTTTTTATTTCTTGTTCTCTTAACTAAATTCAGTCAAATTTGTAACTATGAAATTCAAAACAACGGGAAATTCAACCCGATACAAATACTAATGAAATTCTACTTATACTATAATAGAGTTCATTAACCAAAACATAATTAAATGAAACTATTATAATATTTATGAATACCATAAAGGTAAAAAAAAGTCACACAAAGATAGCATTTTTTGGTTTATTTAGGAAATGGATGGAAATGAAAAAGTATCATTAAATTAGGGCAGTAGCGTAATTACGAAAACTTGTGAATATTACTGAATGACTTATTTGGCTTTGTTATGGATAGTTGAGGGATTAAATTCAACAAATTAAAGGTTTAGGATTAGAGTGAATTATGAATAATTTAAGGACCACATTAAACAAATTAAATGTTTCAATGATGAAATTGAACATTTGCTAAAATTCAAGGACCGTTGATGTCATTTCATAGTGGATTATAAACTGTCTTGAGTCTCGCTCATCACCTATACATCCTCTTGAAGACAGACAATCAGATCTCAACCTATGATTGAGCATGTCATGAATGGTTGGACATGGAAGTCTACTGCATGCTTTAGGCATGGAATTTGGCATGCTTTACTTCTAATATCGTTGCAGTTCTATGAGAACTCTAAGATGATGTTGGGTTTTCGTTTACCGATAGAAACTATATTCCAGAAGGAAGTGCAGTTGGAGCCTTGGCGTAGGTCTCTTTTGCTGTGGTGCAGCGAGTAATGAATTCATATATACTTCCATTTTGAAATTGCAAAGCAAGGTGATGAAAAAGGATAGAAGCAATGGCTATCTCTTCATAGTAAGAAAAGGTGTGTAAACTATGAAGTTTCAAAAGTTGAATATAGTGGGAGTTCAATCTTATTTATTTCTCAAGTGAATTTAGAGCAAAATGGCGGATACATATCTTGTATCAGTTAGGCATCAGGACCCTTACTTTCAATCATCCAGTCTAGGCAGCTACGCATTTGGTTTGATCCAATGTACATGCATTCTATTACTCTAATTCCTCTGCAACGCTTGGCTTTTTGCTTGGTATTTTGCCTGTCAATTTTGGACTTGCCACCATTATTTTCCCTTATGAAGTCTCCATCGCTATCGTCTTGGCCAATGCTTTGGTTTCATCAGCCTTTCTCCTTAAATCACGTTGGTCATTATAACCAGTTCTTTCATAGTTGGCTATGGTTAAATCATTTGGTTGCATCATTATTTTTGTTCTTTTTCTTACACCTGTACTTTCGCACTTGCATAACATTTTCTTTCATAATGCTTCTTGGAGGAACTTTAAGAGCTGTTCTTCGAATTATGGTTTTGTGTTTTTTCCTTGTGTATTTACGGACCAGATTCTTGTCCCAGGTTATAATTCCAGCTCCCTGTTGGGTGAGTTACCCCGAAATGGCAAGGCTTGCTGAAGCCACCCCTGTAATTGTTCCAACAAGCATCTCTGAGAATTTCTTGATGGACCATAAGCTTCTTGATGCCGCGCTTACTGAGAAATCCAGGCTTCTGATTCTTTGTTCTCCATCAAATCCCTCAGGGTCTGTGTACCCCAAAAAATTGCTCGAAGAGATTGCTAAGATTGTTGCAAAGCATCCCAGGCTTCTGGTACTAGAAGTAGACTGAGATTTCCTTCGTGCTCCTTACGTATGTCAGATTGGCTTGACAGGTTATGGAAAAATTCCATGGCAAACATTTCAGGTACTGTCTGATGAAACATATAAACACATCACGTATGCCCCAGCTACGCATACAAGTTTTGCATCTTTGCCAGGCATGTGGGAGAGGACACTCACTGTCAACGGGTTTTCTAAGGTAATTCGATGCCTCTCCTTCTCAAGAAGTATTCGCATCCTAAATTTCAATTTCATGAAATTTATCTGTCATTTAGTTTTGCTTCTTTGCTAGAGTGTATTCTACCTCATGCCTGTATAAAAATATCTAATTTTAAGATGTTGGAAAATCTGTAGGCCTTTGCAATGACTGGATGGAGGCTTGGTTATCTTTCTGGTCCGAGACACTTCGTTTCGGCTTGTGCAAAGATCCAGAGCCAGGTATAGCGCAGCATCAAATCTAATCGTGCAAATGATGAAGCTTCCAATGGAGGTTGCCTAGAGTTGACTAAAATTAAACTCGGCACAGAAGAAATTTTATGTCAGTGAAAGAAACTTATATCAGGGAGACAGAGCATTGGTTTCTGATGCCCAATATGTTAAAGTAGACTAAATATTGGATGAAGCAAGTTATTAAGGTGGTGTCCGGCATGTGTAGACAACCTGTTGAAGTGATTGTTTTCTGATTCGATTTCCCGAGTTCTGTGTCTGGCACTTTATATCAGCGTTGGCCAACTGGCTGAATTTGTTTGGCGTTGTTGCAGCTTACTTCAGGTGCCAGTAGCGTAGCTCAGAAGGCCGCATTTGCCGCTCTGTCAATGGGAAACGCTGGAGGTGAAACTATCGCAACTATGGTAAAAGCTTTTAGGGAACGACGAGATTTCTTGGTTAAAAGCTTTGGAGAACTGGAGGGTGTGAAGATATCAGAACCTCAGGTACTAATTCAGAGATTGACGCAGTATACAAACTAATGATTCTCATTTGGTCTTCCATTGCAATTTCGAATTCCACATGCTTCTATATGCAGGGAGCCTTCCATATTTTCATCGACTTCAGCTGTTACTATGGAGCTGAGGTCGAAGGCTTTGGTTTAATCAATGGCTCGGAGTCACTTTGCCGCTACCTGCTTGACTCGGCCCGGGTATGCATCATTGAAGTGCTTGTTTATCTTCCTCTAGATGCAGGAGAAAAAGAAAAGCTCTTGCAGATTCTCAATGCTATCTTGTGTAGGTTGTGTTGGTCCCAGGGGTTGCATTTGGGGATGACACTTGCATCCGCATCTCTTATGCCGCTTCCCTCCCGACTCTACGAGAGGCTTTTGGGAGGATTAAGAAAGCACTTGTCGCGCTGAGACCCGCTGCCACGGTTTGATGGTCACAATGTTGCCGCAGCATTGGGGACACCTTACACCAATTAGCTGCTGCTATTCTACTTCCTATCATACTTATTTGTTTGGATAGACACTGTCATGGTAATTTGTTTGTGTTTGTCTCCCTTGTTTTGTTAATCATCATTGGCAAAGATAAGAGCAATGATCAGATGCAGATTTAAGATATATTTGGTCTAATGTGTATAATCGCATTTCATTCCAAAGGAAAATGTCAATTTGAATTGTTATTTCATTAATTTTGGTTGGGAGCAGCCTAATATGTTCAGGAGTCGATTTGAAATATCCCAATAATTGCTCATTAAGAATACCCTAATAGGAAGGAGTTCCATTATGGTAGGATGCTGAAAAGAAAAAAAAAAATCAAACAATTAGGGAGGATTCCTAGGTCTACCACTATAAACAAAAAGGCTTGGGTGGAGATTTCTTAGTGCATCAGAAAATACTCCAGAGAGATTTCAAGAGTCTTCAACAATACATGTAAAACTGAGACATTTTGAGAATTCATTAAATGAGGATGTGTTATGTGACAGTTGTGAAGATTTATTATGAGAGAAATACCGTCAGAATATTGATTCTAATCATTTGATTATACTAAAGCAATTCCTAGATCAGCGTCCCAAGTTTTTTTTCTATTTCTTCTATTTTGTCTACTGTGTTAAAAATTTCTAGTGTATATATATTTATATATATATTTGCAAAGAGAATATACGGCTGCATATTACATGATTTGGCAATTAGAATTCCGCTACAATTGATTGCAATAACTTAATTTACAGCAGTTTTTTTCCCCTTGCCGGTTCCCTTTGAGGGCTCCTTGCCTCTTCAGACTATGCTGGATCTACACTTTATTTGGAAACTTCACGCAGAAGGGGAAGGGGCAAAATAGCATGTGGGTCACGCTTGAAAAAGAAAAATAAAACGTTGTACCATAAAAATAAAAATAAAAAATAAAAACGAAAATAATTGAAAATTATATAAATAACAAACAAACGGTCAAAAATTTGGTCTCTTTCGAGAAAATGAGCTTAAATTTGTTGTGAGATGAAATGGAATTGTATTTGTATTAGATTATTACAAATGATTAAAGTTTAATCAATGGGAACTCTCGTGTATGGTTTTATTGAGTTTAAGTTAATACCCCGAAAATCCTCAAATTGATATACCCGTAACAAATATATCCAAAATTAATTTTTTAACAATCAAAAACTTCAAACTGGTATATTTTTGACAAATTTACCACAAACCGGTATACTTGTGACAAATTTAATCTTGATTAGTTTTCATTAAATTTTATTGTCAACTTGCTAAATTAGATTACACGTGAAAATTGACGACATGCGGACCCCTCAAGTGCCACAACTTTGGCCAAATGGATCTTAGGTGCCATAACTTACGAAAGGTACACTTAAGTCTTAAAATCGGAGTAAAATGGATCACTTGAGTGCCACTCCGGCCAAAATCCGGCCAAAACGCCCAACGTGGCGTTTTTCCGACGAAAAGCGTGCCCAAAACGACGCCGTTTGGCACGGCTGATATGGTTAAAACGGCGTCGTTTTTGGATTGACGTGGAAAAAATAAATAATAATTAAATTTAGTTAAAATATTAAAAAATAATAATTTTAAAATTAAATTTAGTCAAAATATTAAAAAAATTTAAAAAAATTTTTAAAAAAAAAAGCAACGTGGGGGCGGCGGGCGAGGATCAGCCCTCGGCCCCCCGCCGCCGGAAGGGCCGGCGACGGGGGGGGAGGAGTCGGCCGGGTCGCCGGGCCCGGCCGGGGTCGGCGACCACGCCGGCCGGCGGCGAGGGCTCGCGAGTCCTCGCCGCCGGATCGGGCGAGGGCCGCGAGCCCTCGCCCGGATGCGGGCGAGGGCCGCGAGCCCTCGCCGCCGGATCTGGGGGCTTGCGGCCCTCGCCCCGATCCGGCGAGGGCTCGCGAGCCCTCGCCGCCGTCGGCCGGGTCACGGCCCCTAGCCGTGGCCCGGCGGCGGCGGGCGGGCGGCGGTGGCGGCCGAGGCCTCTCGGCCCGCCTCCCCCCGTTCCTTTTTTTTTTTAATTTTTTAATTTTTTTTAAATTTTTAAAGTTTTAAATTATTATTTTTAAAAATATTTTAACTAAATTTAATTTAATTTAATTAATTTTTTAATTTTTTTTTACCACGTCAGCCCAAAACGACACCGTTTTGGCCACGTCGTTTGGCGGGCTTCGCGGAAAAACGCCACGTTGGCATTTTGGCCGGACTTTAACCGGAGTGGCACTCAAGTGATCCGTTTTTCTTCGAATGTGGCACTTAAGTGTACATTTCGTAAATTATGGCACCTAAGTGTCCCTTTGGCCAAAGTTATGGCACTTAAAGCATTCTTTTGCCAAAATTGACTGACATACCGGTTTTGGATAGTTATACCATTTTGTGATTTTTTGTGGTATTAATCCATTTTAATGGATGGTATATTTGTCACAAATATATTAATTTGAGGTTTTTTGTCATTGAACAAATTAGTTTGGAATAAATTTATTACAAGTTTATTAGTTTAGGATTTTTTGCAGTCATTTGGGGTATTTATCACAAGTATATCAATTTAAGGTTTTTCATGATCAAAAAAATAATTTGGAGTAAATTTGCTACATATGTATCAATTTGCAGTTTTTTAGGATATTAACCTATTGAGTTTTGAAATTGATTAGACGAGACAATTTCAGGAAAGGCATTCATCTATCGGAAGCCAACAATTGACGATAGAGTCAAATCATCATTAATATGTAACATTTTACTATTTTTTTTATTCTCCGAGCGATACTTTAAACCTGTCAAATTTCTAAAACTTATTATGAGAGTGTAATGGAGTATTAAATTTTCAAAAAGTGTAATGAAATTTTAAAATTTGTCAATAAAAGTGCAATTGAATCATAAAACTTTGAAAAAGTACAATCAAGTCCTAAAATGTTATGAAAATATAATCGAGTCCAAAATTTTTCGAAAAGTATAATCAACAAAAGGACTTAATTTGATTAATTTGACAAATTTTGAGACATGATTGGATCTCTTGAAATTTTTAGGACTAAATTGCACTTCTTAATAAATTTTAGGACTTAATTACACATTTTGAAAATTTTAGGATTTAATTGCACTTTCATAATAAGTTTTAGATTTTTCAATACACTTATCTTTTAAAATATAATGGAATGGACTTTTCAATATGACATAAGGAAAACAAAAGGCAAAATTGACATGTGGCTTTGTATCCAGTCCCATGCTTTTAGTGTCAAAACTTTTTTTTCAGATCAATTAAGTGACACTTTATAAAATAAATAAATAAAAACGAATACTTAAGTGCCAACTCTAATCTAGATTGTTGGATATCTGACATGACCATATTTTATTAGTTTCTCAGTCTTATGTGACTCGTCAGCATATCCAGTCAATATATAACCCCTAAACAACATTGTGTAAACAAGTTAATGAGTGATTAAATGAGTGCTAAAATTTTAGATATGAATTGTTTGAATGTCAATTATTATTAAAAGTGATTATTTAAGTGACACTTGTTATTAAAAATATCACTTCAATGCTAATTATAATTAAAAAATAATCATTTCAATGTCAATCTCAATTAAAATGATCATCGTGTCACGTCGTTTTAAACATCCACGTCAACTAGATTTTTAAAAATTATGCCAAGTCATATTAAAATTTTGAGTATAAATGTAACGTAATTAATTTGGCAAGAATTTCTCACTAAATACACTTAAATGACCATTTTTCTTCGATTTGACACTCAAATGAGTCGGCAACAACTTTAGGCATTTCTAATGTCATTCTCCCCTTTTATCTATCTAATAAATGATGATAGCCAAAGCAAAATTGTTATCTCACTTTTGATTTCTAACTGTGTCTACAACAAAATTGAGGATTCTTTCTGAATGGTCTTTTCAACATAAATGATAAGAGAGAGAGAAGAGAGAGAGAGAGAGAGATTCGAACCGATTTTAGATTTTTTTTCATCTTGAAAGAGACATACGGGGACATTAAAAATATAATCTCTTGTCGCTTATAAGCGTGATTATAATTTGTATTATGTACAAATATTTAACCAAGGAGACTAAGATAACCGTACTATCATTTCCGGGGTATGATGGTGAATTCTTGACCACAAGCGCTCTTTTGTAGTTAACCTGCAATCGATAAATTCATGAAAGTGCTGGATGACCATTGAGAAGTAGATCTTGGAAAAATACTCTATTAAAGGAAGGGTAATGCAATGTAATGAACCAATCCCATTGCTTGTGTCACATAAGTATTGAGCAGGGGAAAATTGTTAAAAAAATCATAAACCTATTACATTTTTGTCAATTTGATCATAAATCTTTCAATTTTGTCAATTGAATTATAAGCATTTTCACATTTTACCAATTTAGTCTACTCAACCAATTTTGACCAGAATTTACTGACGTGGACATTAGGCATGTTGTGTAAGATGGTGGACATTGATGTAGATAATTTTTAATAATTTTTTGAAAATTTTTTTTTTTTGATTTTTGCCTTTTATATGCTTTCTTTTTCGGTTTACGGAGTAGAGCCAGCATACCCTCACCAACAAGGGCATCACGCCCTCACTAGTTTTGGGTGAGGGCTACGACGGCCTCATCAGCACTAACTCCAAGCCCATAAAAAAAGGAAATAAAAAGAAAAAAACATAAAAAGTTTCACTAAATTATTTTAAATTATTTTAAAATTTTAAAATATCAACATCGCCTCGGTCATGTCACGTCAAACAACCAAGATCCACGTTCATGAATTCTTGCCAAAATTGGCCCTAACAAGACTCAACTGATAAAATATAAAAATGTCTAAAACTTAATTGATAATATTGAAATATCTAGGACTAAATTGATAAAAACACAATAAATATAGTATTTTATGGGCAATTTTCCTTGATCCGGGTCTACATTTGATTGGAAAACCATGGATTTCAAGGGGTGCACTATTCTTTCTGTCATTGCCATGTGACCTAATTGATGTAAGACTCCTTCCGACATAGTCACATATTGGCAGCAAGCTAGACGACCGGTTGACAAAGTAGAAGATGGTGACCGCTGAGGTTGACCGGTTCGCTTGCGTTGCAGTTTTAAGTGAACTAGCGGGTGAAGTTACGCGAGACTTTCTGCTAACTGTCATTCAATGGGAACTATCATAATATTCTAATAGATCAATTAAAAAAAAGTAAAAAGATGACATATTATTTGGGAAATGGATTGAAATTAATATATATTCTAAAATCTGGACATATAATGTGATTATGAAAACTTGCAAATAGTAACAAGTAATTTCTAAATAATACCGAATGACTACTTTGATTTTTGGAATAATAATACAAATTGTCCATGAATGTTAGCCAATGCACAATGAGGTATAGTCCCTAAATTTTAACCAAATGTACAATGTCGTCCATAAACTTTAATTTGAACAATATAGTCTTTAACCTTTTGGTACACCTCCTATTTAGTCTCTAAACTATATCCCTTGAATATTTTCATATGTATCAAAGTTTAGAGACCATATTGGACAAATTAAAGTTTAGAAATAACATCGCACATTAAACATTTGACATCCCTAAATTAACTTATTCAAGATATTATCCGCTTTGGTTTATCCCATTCTTAGTATTGCTCTAACCTAAACATGCTTACCTTTTGAATTCCAAAGCTAAGCTTTGCCAATACATTAAAAGGTGCTTCTATGAGTTAATTTCAATTTTTACATATATATTTTAAAATTGCCATCTCCCTGTTTAGTGCATAGTTCGATTCATTATAGGTCGATTCGCCATCCTAGAAGCTTGTCAGGAGCAATTCCTTATCCAATCCTCATCCTCATCCTCATCGAATCTGATCATTATAGACCCATCAGTTTTCACACACACACACACACACACACACACATATCCGACCACAGTTTGATTCATTCTTGCTTTATTCACCATTTTAGAAATTTAGCAAGAAATGTTTCTTACCCAAGGCATTTGGCCTCGATGATCTCTCCCCACCTTTATCATATTGAGTCGTTACAAAGTTAAAGTTCGGGAATTATATTAAATAAATTAAAAATCAGTAATTATATTGCATATTTGGCCAAAGTTTACGAATCATTTGTGTCTTTTATCTTTTGAGATTTATTTATTTTTTATAAAAAGTTGATGGATTATATTTTAAAAAAATTGAATGTTTAGGGACTAAATTAAATATTTAATGATAGTTCAAGAAACACTTTAAACAAATTGAAACTCTAAAGATGACATAGTGCATCGGATCAATATATAAGGACTATTTGTGTAATTTCCATCTATACAAGAAAAACTTTTTCACGACAACTCATTCACATGCTTTAGAGAATATGAAGAAGGGAGAGCTAGAGTGAAATCCATTTCCACGGTCTAGGCACATTACAAATGTATGTTGTCCCCGACAATCCTCGTTCTGTAAATTATGGAAAGATTGTCAATGACAATATAATAAATGCGCACATACGGTGTCACAGATGCACTTGCTGATCCCATGCTAGACTATTGGAATAAAATTTTGGTTAATTTAGTCACTCTCTGTTTATCGCACTGGTCTTAATATTTTTGGCATCACTCTTTTTTTTAATCATTTTCTTCCAATATCCTCTGCCTGACTTCGTGAACTTGAAGAACTTATAGCTTTTTTTTTTTTTAAAGGCAAAATGCTATTATTTTCCAGCTTCGCTCAATTACTTACTACTAGGTTATTAAATAATATCAGTGTTTACCAATATATCTTGATTGGACAAATAGAAAGAGATGGACTCAATTGGCTCGAAAATAAAATTAAAGGACCAAATTGCACAAACAGTAAAATATAAAAACCAAAGCTATACTGATCACCATTAATCCATAAGGGTGGGCAAAATTTCTACAAAATTTCTAGAACGTAAATTGATTTCTAACCAAAAATTAATTTCTCAATTTTTATTTCAGAAATTGAGAAGTTAAAAATTTTAGCTTCTGATTTCTTCTTCAAATCTATTTCCGGAAATAAAATCTGTTCCAGAAATAGAAAAATCAAATTGCGTTATGAAACAGATTTATATTCAAAACCTATTCCGGAAAACAGAGAAACAGAGAAATAAAAAAGTAGAAATTTTATCATACAGACCCTAGGTATCCATAAGCGATATGGTTAATTGTAAGCTTCTTATATGTGGAGGAAGTTCTGCTGATGAACCATAATGAAAAGCCACAGAAGAACAGAGAATGATCAGAAACTCTAGAGCCACTTTCATTCACCAAAAGCACAGTAGTTAAAACTCACGCCCGACGATTCAAGGTCGACAAAGCACAAAAGGAGAAACGAAACCACGTAAGATTATACTTACTGGCTAATAATGCACCCGTACTACTATCATTCTCCAAAAAATCATGCCAACGAGAATGCCGCTAGTCGACTTTAAGTGTAGTCAGAACGCCTGAATATAGAGACTTCGAACACGACACGGTTTTTCTCAACCAGTTCAAACACGCAAGCATCTCCTCTGCGCAAAAAAGTCTCCCTTGCAAACATGAGCCAACCTCCAGAAAATCTCCCACTGCCATACCTCTCTGAATGCTTGAATAACTTCACCGACCATGATCGATTCATGTACTTCAGCGTCACAAACTGAGGGCTTTCGCTGATATGACTCCGCATAAATCCGGCAGGTACATTCTATAGCATATATTTGATGAACCAGAATTAGCCTTGACAAATTGAATTGAAGCCATGGGTATTGACACGACATGGCAAATATTCTCAGGAGGAAACATGGGGAAAAATTCAAACATAAAACATGTATTGTATGCAATTTTCATGTGCAATTAGGTCATGCAAAGTCTTACCACACTGCAATATCTCAGACAACTGGGAGACATCTCGATTACAAATGTTGGGTACACTGATCTGAACTTCCTGGCCATTTTGAGAGCAGGAGGACTTAGCCCTTTCGATCTATAAAAAACAGAGCTTGCTCTCCTCTCAGAGTTTCTGGTAACGCCTGCAAATGATCATAATAGACATGGTGAACATCCATCATGTTCTGAGATGAGAGACTGTATTCATGTACTACAGTTCAGAGATGAACAAGCATATGAACTGATTCACATGAACAGATTGATAAGAGTTCAACACATACTCCTTTCAATTGCAAAATCTCTCCTTGAGGACACTGTAGTAGAACCAAAGAACAAACAAGGCAAGAAGTAAAATTTCAAAAGGCTGCAAAAGGAGAACTCACGAGAAGAAAATGACATAAGTGAAACTGATCATTCTTGATTACAGTACATGCCTTCATGGTTTTTTGAAGAACAAATCAGAGGTTTGTTCTTCTGTGAACTTGAGAACTCTCTGCCTCTCGATCGAGAGCATGTACATATTAGATGCTTATGGGAATTGTTAGTATCTTCACCTGCTAGACCCGAACTCACCTCCCCAGAAGCCCATTTGCTTTTTCACTCGTAATTCGACTTGGCCAACATTCCTCCGAGATTTTAACTGAGATATCATCAGTTTCTTCCTTCTTGGGCAGGGAAATTCATATTCAGCTTTTGATTTTGGACAAATTGCAGGATATTCAATTTCCAATGAACTTGTATCGAAAATGACAACTTGGAAGATGGAATTCCATTCATATCTAAAGAGTATCAATTGACCAGGAACAATAGAGTAATAATCTATGAACTTTAGCCATCCTTTCCCAAGCAAAACCCTGCCATCATTCCGTTCTAATTGTACTGGCCAAATTTCACCATTTGGAACCTTAAGAAACACTAAGCTTGAGAGGTCATTTCCATGTTTTTGCAAGAACTTCTTTGGCATCCCCTGTTCAAACACTTCATATTTAGTTACTAGAAGGGGAAAAAGATTAAACGCATCAGGCACACACACATACTCCTGTAAAACATAATTGAAAGGCATCAAATAATCTGAGGCTTGGTATTCCCATGAGAATGTAATAAAATATCCTAATTTCCTCCAAATAATTCAACATAAGGAAATTGCGACCATGCAAGTCCATAGCATAGTGAAACACTGGAGAACCTTATTTAGCACTCTCACCAGAAATTTTGGAATTTAGATAGTGAACAAGTAATTGTTATGGCTCCTTTTCAGGCCCCCCACAAAAAATTCTACGACTCCTTTGGCAATTTTATGAATCAGACATGCAAATGCAATCACCCATGTTCAGAAATTCTCACTGAGACTCTTGTCAAACAGGGAACTAGATCGTGATAAGAAATACCCACGTCACCCAAATAGAGTAACCTGAGTTGCTTGCATCCGGGGAAATAGGCAGGCCGAAGGCTTGAATACCAGTGTTATCCAAATGGGGAAAAGAACGAAAAAGAAATACCGAAATACCTCCATATTCCGGCCTTACTTTTTGCTTAAGTTCACAATTACAACAGAAGATGCTTCAGTAGATGATTCGCACATGACAAGCCATGGCTTGAATTATATCCCATTCTCAAGAAAATGCTCCTTAGTTGAGCCTTGGTCCTGGTAAAACTAGTGTCATTTCTTGCACAAAATTCAATCTAACTAGGAAAAAGGAAAAACACTCCAGGAACTAGTCAAATTCCATGCGGGTTTCAATCCAAGGACTGGTCTAGAGAAACTAGTCACTGAAAAACAGAAGAACTTTCCTGCAACTGAACCTCCTTGCATGAACGCATTTCGCTCACTTTGGTCACACAAAAATGTCAGGTCAGCCGCACGATCAGCCAGAAAGAAAGACCCTCGACAGTAAAGACATACAGCGGGTGGGCAAAGCAGAATGACATAGAAAAAAATTCAAGAACCACTTGTGTGGGGGGTGGGGTGGGCGCGTTCTTACGGGCTTTCCGTCCGGAAGGGCATCGGAGGAGAGCATGATCTTGAAGAAATGAGGAGACTTGGGCGGCTCAAAGCCCTTCCGGCGAGCGGAAGTCATCCTGTTGTCAGAGAAGAGCTCCTTTCAAGGTCTCATGCACTCGACTTTGTCTCGCCTGCTTCTCGGGTCGCGTCGTGCATTCCTGTGGCGGGTCATCGGTGTGTTCATCGGCCAGAGCAACGAAACCATCGCATTCTAGTCCAACTTCCATCTGGGTGAGAGGAGAAGAATTCTCTGTAAACGGTGACAGGTGGAAGCCATGCCTCAGGTTGGTTTTCTTCCCGGCCAAAGGCGATGCTCGAGTGGCGATGTTGCTCCTGGTCTCATACGGGCAACGCTGAATTCGAATGCGTCGTCAAGCGTTTCCTCCTCGTGCGAACAACGACTTTCAAATAGGGCAATCAAATTCTAAAAGCCCGACGCCAGCGAGGGCTCTCCTCGCAGACGCCGGCGAGGACGGCCCCTCGCCAGATCTGCGAGGGAGAGCCCCTCGCCGGCGTCGGGCGAGGGGCTCCCTCGCAAGATCGGCGAGGGACTCGCCCGCTTGCGAGGGACGCCGGCGAGGGGCCCTCGCCGATCTGGCGAGGGGCTCCCTCGCCGGACGCCGGCCCTCTGCCGGCTCCGGCCGAGGGAAAGCGAAAAAAAAAAAGGAAAAAAAGGAAAAAAAGGAAAAAAAAAAGAGGAAAAAAAGGAAAAAAAAGGGAAAAAAAAGAAAAATAGTAACGAAGGACTAGATCGGACATTTCATCATAGTTCGAGGCCATTTGGCCAAACTGGTGCCGATCGAAAGTTCGATTTGGCTAGATCGGACATTTTATTAATAGTTCGCGGATCAAATTTAGCCTAATTCGAAAGTTGAAAAACTAGATCGGACATTTTATCAATAATTCGAGACCAAATCGAGCCTAATCGAAAGTTGAAGACGAAATCGGACATTAAAATATAGGGACTATTTGTGTAATTTTCCCAATTCTAAAATTTGTCTAAAAGTGCAATATATTCCTAAAATTTTCAAATACAGTTATATCTTAAAACTTATTATGAAAGTACAAATGAATTTTAAAACTTTCACAAAATGCAATCAATGGACAGGCTTAATTGGATCAATCTGATAAGTTCAAAAATTTGAATGCACTTCTTTTAAAATTTTAGAACTTGACCGTACCTTCACGACAAATTTGAGAATTTAACTGTAATTTTTGAAAATTTTATGACTCAATTATACTTTTCCGATAAATGTTAGGACTCCTAATACACTTATCCCAAAATTTTTGTATAGACCATGAATAACAAGTTGATGCAGCCATTGAAGAGTCATCTAAGGGCAATTGTTAAGACGTTGATTGAGAAAACAATCGTAATTACCGATGCACGATCTTATATGATACAAGGATTGTATCTCATAAGCGTTGCATTCAATTTCTATAATTTAGCTATGATCAAAACTTGAAAAGACAAAAGCAAAGCGCGGCTAAACAAGATAAAGAGTAACTAGAATCTTGACAATCACTTTCACTCACCATTGCCAAAGCACAGTTCTTTTAAGCACATTTCAGTTTACAGATCCATTGGTTGTCCGAAAGAGATAAAACAAGAACTCCATAAGATAATGTGTAGCTGATAATAATGCTGATATCACTCTCCAAAAATGATGGCAAGCATTACGGTGGTAAGACTCCGCTCAGGCAGAACTCCCGAAAATATTACTGATACCGTTCCTTTTAGGGACTTTTCACTGTATTTTTCTTTTCTCTTTTTGTTATCATTTTATGTTAGAAAGATAGTTCAATATTCCCGCGTAAACTAGGAAGCTGCTATGGATGCATTGTTAGAAATCAAGAGTGAGATAAAATTTGGGATAAAAATGCCACAAGTACCAATTACGACATATTCTTTTAGAATAAAATGCAATGATACACTTCAAGAGAGGATGTATCTTATATCTGCATCTAAATTATTCCTTCCATCATTGCTGTTTTAATTAACAAAACAAGGGGAGACAACAACAATTAAATTACGACAACAGAGTCTACTCAATCAGATGATTGTGATGGGAAGTACACCAGTGTAAGTCGTCCCAAAACATTGCGGAAACTATGTCATCATCAAACAGGGACAGAAGGTCTCAATGTGAGGAGTGCTTTCTTAATCCTCCTGAAAGCCTCCTGTAGAGTCGCGAGGGAAGAGGCATAGGAGATGCGGATGCAAGTGTCATCCCCACATGCACCCCCAGGGAGCAACGCAACCTATACAAAATAGAATTGAGAAAATTTCCCAAAATCAGTCGGAAGCGGCACTATGATTCGCTATGATGCTATTTCTACTCAGCATTTCAGATGTCAACATTTTTGTGAGGGGCAATGTAGGAATTCGGTACAAACATCTGCAGGAGTGTTCTTCTTTTCCTGCATCTAGAGGAAGATAGACAAGTGCTTCAATGATCAATACCTGGGCCCTGTCAAGCAGGTATCGGCAAAGTGACTCCGAGCCATTGATTACACTGAAGCCTTCGACTTCAGCTCCATAGTAACAGCTGAAGTCGATGAAAAGATAAAAGGCTCCCTGCATATAGAAGCACGTGGAATACAAAATTGCAATGAAAAGTGATTAGAAACGGCAAAACAGTGAAGGCCAGAGGAAGACTGAACAAGAATGATTAGTCTGTATGCCAGATCAACGTCTGATTTAGTACCTGAGGTTCTGAATACTTCACACCCTCCAGTTCCCCAAAGCTTTTAACCAAGAAATCTCGCCGTTCCCTAAAAGCTTTTACCATAGTCTCGACAGTTTTGCCTCCAGCATATCCCATTGACAGAGCGGCAAGTGCGGCCTTTTGAGCTATGCTACTGGCACTTGAAGTAAACTGCATTGTCAAACAAAATTCAGCCATTCGTGTAATGCTGATAGATAGTGCCAGACAAAGAACTGGGCAATTTCAATCAGAAAGCAATCACTTCAAAAATTTGTGCTACACAAATTGGCTAAGACCTTAACAACTTGCATCATCCCAAGTCTACTTCAACATATTGGTTACTTATGTAACCAATGATTGCTTTGGTTACTTATGCCCCATCAGACAAAGAAATTTTCCATATTGGACTTCAATTTCGTTTTAAAAAGCCACATTGGAGACAAAATTTAGTTTAATTATGAAGGTTGAATGCCCAAAAAGTTCACTCAAATGAGCGGGTTTTCACCAATTTGGCACTTAAATGATCAAAAAAAAAAAAGTTATAGCATTTAAGTAAGTGCCTTATGAAAGTTATGATACTTGTGGCATTCTTATCCCCAAGTGACAGAAGCCAATGCTCTCACTATGATACAAATTTCATCAACATAAAATTTCCTCTCTACAAGTTGGATTCCAATCAACTCCTAGGCAACCTCCCTTGACAGCTTCAACAGTTCACACTGTTTCTTTCTATAAAATTAGATATTGATGCTGCACTATACCTGGCTCTGGATCTTTGCACAAGCTGAAACGAAGTGTTTCGGACCAGCAATATAACCAAGCCTCCAGCCAGTCATTGCAAACGCCTATAGATTTTCCAACATTTTAAAATCAGATACTTTGAAGGGCGCGTAGTAGAATATATGCTAGCAAAGAAGCAAAAACTAGATGAAAATGATAAATTTTATGAGATTGAAATTTAGGAGGCAACTAGTTCTCGAGAAGGAAAGGTTTCGAATTACCTTAGAAAACCCATTGACAGTGAGTGTCCTCTCCCACATGCCTGGCAAAGATGCAAAACTTGTATGTGCAGCTGGGGCATATATAATGTGTTCATATATTTCATCAGACAGTACCTGAAGAGTTTGCCACAGAATTTTTCCAAAACTTGTCAACTCAATCAAACATACAAAAGAAGCACAAAGGAAATCTTAGTCTGCTTCTAATACCAAAAGCCTGGGATGCTTCGCAACAATCTTAGCAATCTCTTCAAGTAATTTTTTGGGGTACACGGACCCTGTTGGATTTGATGGAGAACAAAGAATCAGAAGCCTGGATTTCTCAGTAAGCGTGGCTTCGAGAAGCTTATAGTCCATCAAGAAATTCCCAGAGATGCTTGTCGGCACAATAACAGGTGTGGTGTCAGCAAGCCGTGCTATTTCTGGGTAACTCACCCAAAAGGGAGCTGGAATTATAACCTGGGACAAGAATGTGGTCCATAATACGCAAGGGAAAAGTACAAATCCATATTTAGAAGAACAGCACTTAAAGTTCCTCCAAAAGGCATTAGGCGAGGAAATTTCATGCAAGTGGGAAAGTTCAGATGACTTTATTTAAGAGAGAAAAAAATAAAGATGCCAAAAAACGATTTACCCATAGACAAGGATGAAAGAAATGGTAAGAATGATCAACATGATATAAGGAGAAAGGCTAACGAAACCAATACATTGGCCAAGACGAAAGCAGTGGGGTCTTCATAAGGGAGAATAGGGAGAATAATTGTGGCAAATCTGAGATTGACAGGCAAAATTACAAAGCAAAAAGCTGAGTATTGCAGAAGGTGTAGACTAACAGAATGCATGTACATTAGATCGAAACTGAATGAGAAGCTGCTTAGACTGGATGACTGAATAAAATGGTTTTGATGCCTGAGTGATACAAGATATGTATCTGGAGGATGGTTAGGTCCAGATTGGGGAAATTCTCTCTCAAACTTCACTAGAGAAACTAATAAGATCAATCCCTTCACACTCACCATTTTCAACTATTGAACTTCAGAGTTTGCACGCCTTTTATTCATTATGAACATATAGCCATTACCTTTAAATGCAATTTCAAAATGAAAGTATAAATGAATTCATTACCTGCAAAATAGATCTATGTCAAGACCACAATTTCACATCCTTCTAGAGTATTGCTTATATTAATAAACAAAAACCCAATGGTATCCCCCAGAGAACTGCGAGGATATTAGAAGTAAAGTAGGCCAAATCAAATTCCTAAAGCATGGAACTTCCCTGCCCGGCCATTCATGACATGCTCTATCATAGGTTGTGACCAAATTAAGTGTCTTGGGGAGGATGAATACGTGATCAAGCGAGATTAAATACAAAGAGTTTATAATTCAATAACAGCATATGATAATAAAAGTATGGAATTACATCTTCAGCTAGATTCATAACAAACTACAAAGCTACATGACCAAGATGTCATTACTCAGCACAACTTCACAGATGTAAAGTCATGTGACCTATTAGAAAAAGTTGCATCAAACAAGAAGTGGCTTAAAGCTGCTTTCAACTGCTAATTTACTTAAAAAGTTCAAATTTTATCATAGATGCCAACAATGGGCAAAATTGCATCTCTTCAGTGTTTATAACTTATGGAATTGGAATTAAAACAAGGAAATAACTGAACATGCATCATAATAAATAAATAAATAAATAATCACTGGAATGATTTCCATAAGCAACAGGCAGACCTCATCTCCTGGAGAACAGACTGCCAAAACTGCCTGAAGAATGCTCTGTTTGGCACCATTACTAACAACAACCTGATCTGGTGTATATGAGATGCCATTCTCCTCTAAAACCAGACATAGAAAGCATGAATAAGCAAAGCAATAACCAGTAATTGTCATAACTAAATGACCTGCACAGGACTTATGTCAAGCCACTGATCAGTCTTCTCAGATGGCAATGAACTGAGAAACAAAGAGAAAAACCTTTTAGCTTCTGACAGATCGCTGTGCGGAGTTCCAATGTGCCGGCATTTGATGTATATTTTGTATAGCCTTCCCGAATAGCATTAATTCCAGCCTTAGAAATGAAAGTGAAAGAAACTAATATCAGTTCACTCGGTCTTATATATATCAGATAATTAAGGCACCCGAAGCATTTTACCTCTGCTATGACAGAAGGTGTATCAAAATCAGGTTCTCCAGCTGCTAACATAATAACAGGTACACCAGCTTTTAAAAGATCAGTCGCCTGGTCAAGTATAGCCAATGTTTTACAAGGCTTCACAGCATCTACCCTTGAACTAAGAGTGAGGTCAACATCCATTTGTCCTGGACCACCTTGTGCTTTAACCACTGCAGTTATTTAAGGCAGCTGAATTTCCTTAGTATTATCTTCGGCTCTGGCAAGTGAAAAGGATCATCAGCAGTGAAATCTAGCAACCCCCAACTAAAATAAGGCGAGATGAAAATTTTCAATAGTCAATATACTGCTTAAACAGCAGTAGAGAACCTCCATCGCCCACAAACCGCAACAAAATACATGACATACATTATCACATCGACACCATTTAAACGCTGGTCATGCAACTTTTGGGTGAACAAACAGCATAAATTACAATATGCTCTTTCTTTTCCTACAAATTCCCTATTACTCTTTACTTCCTTCTTTCACTCGTAGGCTCATAGTGATCAACCCAAGGCCATATATAAGCCATAACTCACATGACATCACCAATTTCGTTCCCAAACACAACCCCGCCGGGCCTCGCCACGATTTAACTGCCATCGCATCCGATATCTAGCAAACTAATATGTGAATGAACTAACCCACTTGACTGGAACCCTCTGCCAGCAACAAAACAATACGATTCCCACTAAAAAATTTGAACTTTTTAAGCAGTCAATGCATACCCCAAATCATACAACACGAGCATCAAACCAACTTCGAGACAGAACAGTAGCCGATATGGGTTTCCCCACCGACCCATCATCGGAACTCGAAATTTCCCAGCGAAAGGTACAAGCAGAAGAAGGAATTTGGACGTACCTGAGGGGAGAGAAACTGGAAGGGAAGGAAAGAAAACTTGGGGAGGCGCTGTCGCTGCTTCGGATGCGCGTGACAGACTGTGAAAAGCCACTGTCAGGGAGCACCAGCACTATTGGGTCAGCAACGTGGAGTCATCCTCCTGGAGAGCCGGCTTCTATTTTATGCCGTTAGAAAGTCACATACCAAAAATTTAAAATTCAAGGGCAAAAGGAGACCCATTTTGTAGTTGGAGTAGTTTATTCGAGAGGAGCTGGGACTAATCACCATTAAAGTGCTAATCGAATTTTCCTTTGCCTAAGATGAATTTGAGTATAGGCTGGTCTTGAACTCCAATGCTAGCAAACATGTGTTAGGAGGGAGTATAACAATAGGTTTCCAACTGTCGGAGATTTTTAAGCAAAATATCAACAGAGAATTTTTCATGAAGCAACCATTTGTTTAGTTTGTATATCCCACGTATGTCACATGCAAATTGGTTCTTAGGAATGATTTGAAGGTATGCTTGGCTTCATCTAATGTGTTACGAATGTTATCTATCCTTACATTTAAGTAGAGTTAGGTAGAAATTAAAACTTGAGCATCAAATCGGTGGGAAAAGATCTAGTTCTAGGTTTTAAAATATGCAGGATTGGTTTTAGATTCCAAAAATTGGAGAACCTATCCAAGCGGAACCAAGAATTGAGACCTTGAAATTTGGATTAAGTCTTTGTGCTTTTTTTGTTCTATATATTTGCATAATTTCACGGCATCTCATGGCATCTAATGATAAGTGGGTAATCTAAAATTACTAGTCTAAATTTTTATTTCTGACAATAATATTTCATAATTTTTTGTGTCTGAATATGAATTGTAATCATTGGATTATTTACTAAAGATTATGATTCACTACAATCATTTAATTAAAAATACATATATCACCTAGGTTTCAAGATCCCAAGTACCTAGGTGAAACTTGGACGAAATGTAAAACCGCTTACACCTATTATTATTGCCATATGTTTGATTTGTATGACCATCATTGGTATGATTTGACTATATATACAAATCTATATTTGTTTCAACGAGTAAATTTTGGATGAAACTTGCACGAAATCTAGAATCATCAGTCCTATAGTATATTACCATCATTGATATATATATATATATACACACACGCTTTTAGTCTCGCTTGAATTAGGGAAGTAAAAGGGACCGCAATTTTTATTTATGCTAAAAATCAAAATGAGATAATGGCTTCGCTTATTTCACTAAAAATGAAAATTTTAAATAATATTTGTTTTGAAATCCTCATCGATATCTCTGAATATTTTCATTATTGGTGATAAGTAATATCTAGATATTTTTGTGGCCAAGAAAAATGGCTTCCATTTATTTATTTATTTATTTATTTTGGTAAGTTCCATTTATTCATTTTTATAGATGACATAAGTAATTATTTTTAATTTTTTTTTTGGTCAAATAAGCTGAATGAAAAATCTAATCTTGCCCATAATAATGGTACGGATAGATAAAGGCCGGGATTGGACACGATGCATGGCAACTGTTTTCTCCTCTCTTTTTCGGATTTTCCATTGAAAAGTCCATCCCTTGAAGTATCAAAAGGTGAGTAAAACTTCAACAGTAAAATGTCACTTATGAGTGATAAATTTGAAATAACAATGTACATGGACATTTTCTTTTGGAACGAAATGCGATTATACACTTAAGAGAGAATATATCTTAAATCAGCATCTAATCATGCCTCTTATCTTTACTAATTATGATTAAGAAAACAAGTAGAGACGACAACAAATGGATTACGGCAACGAAGTCTATCTGACCAAATGATTATGACAGGAAGTACAACAGCAGCAGCTACTTCATGTAAATGCTACGACAACTCTGCGATAATCACACCGGGACAGCAGGTCTCAGCGCGACAAGTGCTTTCTTAATCCTCTCGAAAGCCTCTTGAAGAGTCGGGAGAGAAGCGGCATAGGAGATGCGGATGCAAGAGTCGTCCCCAAATGCACCCCCGGGACCAACGCAACCTATACAAAATGGTGCTCAGAAAGTTACCCAAAAGTTAATTGGAAATGGCACCAGGATGTTATATCTTATCAGCATTTCAGATGTTAACATTTTGGAGAGGACCGACAAAGGAATCCGGTACAAACACATCTGCAAGAGTGTTTTTTTTTTTTTGGCCCCCCCCGGCAACTAGAGGAAGATAAACAAGCACTTGAATGATCCATACCTGGGCCTTGTCAAGCAGGTATCGGCAAAGTGACTCTGAGCTGTCGATTGCTCCGAAGCCTTCAATTTCAACTCCATAGTAACAGCTGAAGTCGATGAAAAGATAGAAGGCTCCCTGCACATAGAAGCAAGTGGAATATGGGATTGCAACGAAAAGTGACGAGAAACAGCAAAGCAGAGTAAGGACAGGGGAAGACTGGAGAGGAATGATTAGTTGGTATGCCAGGTCAATCTCAGATTTGGTACCTGAGGTTCTGAAATCTTCACACCCTCCAGTTCCCCAAAGCCTTTAACCAAATAATCTCGCCGTTCCCTGAAAGCTTTCACCATATTTTTGACAGTTTCGCCTCCAGCATATCCCATTGACAAAGCAGCAACTCCAGCCTTTTGAGATATGCTACTGGCACCAGAAGTGAACTGCAAGAATGCAAAACATATTCATCCATCCGCCCCATGCTGATAGATAGTGCCAGACACAAAACTCAGGGAACTTTGAATCAGGAAGCAATCACTTCAAAAGGTTGTGTTACACAAATTGGCCACCATCTTAACCACTTGCTTCGTACCAATGTTAAGTTTGCTTCAACTTACTAGGTTTCAGAAACCAATGGTCTCTCTCTGTGACATTAAGTTCTTCATTGACATAAAATTTCCTCTCTACCAAGTTTAATTCTCATCAACTCCTAGACAACCTCTATTGACAGCTTCATCAATTGCTGTGTTTCTTTCTATGACAAATTAGATTTTTGATGCTGCCCTGTACCTGGCTCTGAATCTTTGCACAAGCTGAAATGAAGTGTTTTGGACCAGCGACATAACCAAGCCTCCAGCCAGTCATTGCGAATGCCTATACAAATTCCAACATTTTAAAATTAGATACTTTTATAAGGGCATGTAGTAGAATATATCCTAGCTTAGAAGCAAAAACTAGATGAAAAAGAAAACTTTATATGAAATTGAAATTTAGGAGGCGATTAGTTCTTGAGAAGGAAAGGGTTCTGATTACCTTAGAAAACCCGTTCACAGTGAATGTCCTTTCCCACATGCCTGGCAAAGATGCAAAACTTGTATGCGTAGCTGGGGCATACATAATGTGTTCATATATTTCATCGGACATAACCTGAAAAGATTGCATGGAATTTTTCAATATATTGTCAATTCAAACATTAGTAAGGAGCACAAATGAAATCTTAGTCAGTTTCCAATACCAGAAGCCTAGGATGCTTTGCAACAATCTTAGCGATCTCTTCAAGTACTTTTTTGGGGTACACGGAACCTGTTGGATTTGATGGAGAACAAAGCAGCAGAAGCCTGGATTTCTCAGTAATCGAGCGTTCAAGAAGCTTAGGGTCCATCAAGAAATTCTCAGAGATGCTTGTTGGAACAATAACAGGTGTGGCATCAGCAAGCCTTGCGATTTCAGGGTAACTCACCCAATAGGGAGCAGGAATTATAACCTGGGACATGAATAGTGGTTTGTAAATACACAAGGGAAGAACACAAAACCGTATTTAGAAAAACAGCATTTAACATTCCTCCAAGAAACACTATGCAAATAAATGATTTAATTATGGACAAGGACGAAAGAAATGGTTAGAATGACCAACATCATTTAAGGGGCAAGATTAATGAAACCAATACATTGGCCAAGATAAGAGCGAAGGGGACTTCATAACCGAATAATTGTGGCAAGACTAAAAGTGACAGGCAAAATTCCAAAGCAAAAGCTGAGTGTGGCAGAAGGATTAGATTAACAGAATGCACGTACATTGGATCAGAATTGAATGGCTAGCTGCCTAGACTGGATTATTGAAAAGAACGATTTTGAGGCCTTACTGATACCAGATGTGTATCTGTAAGATGGCTACATCTGGATTGGGGAAATTCTCTTGCTCTAACTTCACTAGAGAAATCAATAAGATTGATCCTTTCATACTCACAACCTTCAAATTTTGAACTTCAGAGTTTACACACCTTTTTGTTGTGATGAAGCCACTGCCAATATCCTCTTTCCATAACCTTTTATTGCAATTTTAAAATGAAATTACATATGAATTCATCACTTGCTGCCCCACAACAAACGAGATCTATGCCAAGGCCACAATTCACATCCTCTTAGAATATAGTTTATACCAACAAACAAAAACCCAACAAAATCTAAAACTTCTCATAGAACTGCAAAGATATTTGAAGTAAAATGGGCCATATCACATGCCTAAAGCATGCAGCAGCCTTCCATGCCCGGCCCTTCATGACATACTCCATCATAGGTTGAGATCAAATGAAGTGTCTTCAAGAAGACAAAAAGGTGACAGGAGCAAGACTCAGGAAAAAGAAATTTTAATTCAATTACAGCATGTGATAACAAGAGTGTGGAAAGACTCAGGAAAAAGAAATTTTTTTCATTCAGCATCAGATGGAATTGTTTATTCATAATGCAACTAACTACTAACACTTTATGACCAAAATGCCTCACTCATTACAACTTCACAGATATAAAGTCATGTCACCTATCAGAAGACATTGCATCAAACAAGAAGCGGCTTAAAGCTGCTTTCAACTGCTAATTTACTCCTTAGGTTCAAATATATCATAGGAAAAATTGCCTCGCTTCAGCATAGATGACTTTTGGAGTTGGAATTAAAACAAGGAAATAACTGAACATGTATCATGATGAAAAAAATTTCACTGGCATGATTTCTTTAAGCAATGGGCAGACCTCATCTCCCGGAGAACAGACGGCCAAAACTGCCTGAAAAATGCTCTGTTTGGCTCCATTACTAACAACAATCTGATCTGGTGTATATGAGATCCCATTTTCCTCTAGAAAACAGACATATAAAGCATTAATAAGCAAGCAATAAACAATAATTGTCATAACTAAATGTTCTGCGCAGGACTTGATGTCAATCCATTGATCAGTCCTTTTAGACGGTGATGGAGTGAGTAACAACAAGAGAAAAACCTTTTAGCTTCTGACAGATTGCTGTGCGGAGTTCCAATGTGCCTGTATTTGGTGTGTATCTTGTATAACCTTCCCGGATAGCATTAATTCCAGCCTGTGGAACAAAAGTGAAAGAAGCTAATAATAATTCACTCAATCATACAGATCAGATAGTCAAGAGACCTGAAAATTTTTACCTCTGCTATGACAGCAGGTGTATCAAAATCAGGTTCTCCAGCTGCTAATGCAATAACAGGAACACCAGCTCTTGCAAGAGCAGCCGCCTGGTCAGTTATAGCAACCGTTTTTGAAGGCTTCACAGAATTCACCCTTGGACTCAGGGTGAGGTCAATGTCCATTTGTCCTGGACCAGCTTGTGCTTTCACCACTGCAGTTATTCTAGGCAACTGCAATTCCTTCGTATTATCTACAGATCTGGCAAGTGACAAGGATCGTCAGCAGTGAAATCCAACAACCCCCGACTGAACTATGGCAAGACAAAAGTTTTCAAGAGTCAATGCACTGCTTAAACAGCAATAGAGAGCCTTTCTTTTGCAAACCGCAACAAAATACATATCATATATCACCATCATATTGACACCGGTTAAGTGCTCGTCATGCAACTTTTGGTTAACAAACATTATGGATTATCATCTGCTCTCCCTTTTCTTACAAACTCCCCCTTCATCTTTTCTTTTACTAGCAAGATCATGGTGATCAACCATGGATAAGCGATGACTACCCTGATATCAACCATTTCCATCTCCCCCTGCCACGATTTAATTGTCATTGTGGCCAACACCAAGCTAACCAATACGCGAATGACTTAACCCATCTGCCCCAGCAATTTGAAAATCCAGAGCCACACATCTGGACATCTCTGCTGGGGACTACGCAATACAATTCCCGTTAAAAAAAATTCAACTTTCTCAAGCAGTCAACGTATTCTCATATTCGCAGAAGGAGATCCAGGACCAACCCTGAAGAAAATAAAAATCACACAAAGACACAAAGGTTACGAGGGAGGTTCGGCAATGTGCCTACGTCCTCGGACAAAGCCTTCGTTCTCTTCTTTTTTGTTATTTTTGTTGTGTGGAGCATCTGCCATTGTTCAACCATATGTACAAAGAAGGTCGCTAAAACTAACGAAACAAGCAACCAGAATAAAAAACAGAAAAAGGAAGAGATCCCAGAATTATAAGAATACAATATTAACAAATCATACAAAACAAGGGTCACATCCACTTCGCTACAGAACAGAAGGTGATTGCGTTTCTGCACAAACCCAGAAGCAGAAAAACTCGAAACGCCCCCAGCGAAAACAAGCAGCAAAGGAACGGACTTGACTTACCCGAGGGAGAAACTGGAAGGGAAGGAGACAAGCTTGGAGGCGCCGCCCCAGCTGGAGCGGCTAAACCCGAGACATCGCTGCTTGAGATTCACGCGAGACTGGGAAAGGCCAGTGCCAGAAAGAGCACCGGCAGTGGAGGCCATGGCAAGTTGCTGGTGGGTTCTGCTCGAGCTTTGCGGCAACTGTGCAGATGGTGGATTTGTCAGCGAATGTCAAAGGGTGGGCATCGCCTTTTTTTTATGGTCTTTCGCTCGTGAAGAATTTGGTGGAGGGGTTGGTGGGAAAGCCGGGCGACAGGAAAGGGTTTGTTGTGGGGCGCTATTCAAGGTGCCAACTCCCCCGTTGTCTTCCACATCGTCTCGGACACTTTCCTTCCCGGGGGTCGACACCGATGTTGACCGCCCGGACATCATCGGTCTGAGGTTACCCGTCCTGGATTCGAGCAGATGTGTGTCTCGGCCGGCCGGCCACTGTCATCGTAGCGGGCCGCCCCATTTGTGGGGCCCGCAAGGAACGAGCGCCATCACATTTGATCGAACTCATTGGAGACGTGTATGATCCTAAGATTATATTTGATAGTCAAGATAAAATTTAGGGTTAGATAAATTTTTGGTAATTATTTAGGACAAGATAAAATCATATATAAAAGATATAATGAGGATAAAATTATTTGATGAAAAGATAAGATAAAACTAGATATGGCTTTTAATATCCATAATATAAATTTTTTTTTCGAATAACAAACATCTAAATTTAATAAAATAAAAATAATATTTTAATTATAATATAAAAATATAAATTAATGAAAAAAAAACAATAATTTTTTTTTATTTGTATATTCGAATTTCTTTCTATCTCATAATATAAATTCATTATATATTCATATACATATTTACCATTTATAGTTATTATATATTTTAGTATTTTAGGTTTATTAGAATAGTTTACTATTTAATAAATTTTTATTAGATAATGATGAAGGGGAAAAAGAAAAGAATAAAAAAAAAGAGGGAAAATAATTATAAAAAAAAAGTAAATAAAGATGAAGTAGGTATAAGCGTTGTGAGGAATTTCTACCATATTGATTTGTGTAATTTTAGGTCCATTTACATTGATATGCTCTTTATATCAATATAATAGACATGATAGGATATGAAAAAAATATACTTTTATTATTGTAATTCATCAAATAATGGATATGATATAATAAAATTCCTAGAGTTTATATTATATCTTATCTTGTCTTGTCCTAACTAGAAATTCAAACAACCAAATGTAGTCTAAGAGTTCATTTTGAATTTGACGAGCACTTATGGAATTCGCTTGGAAAACACACTCCACTTGTCAATGGCCAACACAATGTGGGAATCAGATCCTACTGCCCGTATCATGCCAACATTCGAATCTGCAAAGTGTTTAATTTTAACGGGTGCACCGTTTTGCCATTTGATGTAATTGACATAAGGCTCCGGGCGAGATGGCTGGATATGAGTAGTTGGCTAGAGAATTAGAGTCGATCTAGAGGTGAACCTTTTTTTTTCTATTTCTGCCAAAAACATATTTTAGGAATGATCTAAATTGACTTAAAATTTTTAATCTGTTTAAATCTTGCAGCTTATGTATTTTGACGTTTCTCAGGTCCAAAACTCACATATACTATAAATTTTCTGAAACTTAAATAATACTATAAATTTCACCCAAAAAAACATTTTTTTTATGCTCCCTTTTACGTTCAAATAAATACGCCCGTGACTTGCTACTCAATCAATTAGTCCAGTTTTTTTCAGAGAGAGAGACATGTGGGAACAATGAACCTGACCTTACTGACTGTCGCTCGGTAACGACCGGTTCATTAGAGTATAGGATGATGATGACTGATGAGTAGGTGAGATCGACCGGTTCGCGTTACGTTTTAGTTGGTGAGCGAGCGGTTTACTTTACATGAGACTTTCTGCTTCGCCAACTTGGGAATGGTCTAAACGCCAGTTTCCTGCCGTAGCTTCTCGCATTCAATGCAAATGGATTAAAAGAACAATTCTTGTTAGAAACCCAGGAGTCTAACGTTCTAACAAACCACTTTGACCACATGTTTCAATGCACCAGCTCAAATTTTGACTGCTCATTTCATAACCTGCTACAAGTAGACAGAGAGAACAAATAAGAGGTCCATCCATTTCTTACGCATCATTGTTGCGAACAACACAGGGACAGACATCAGCCTCAACCAGACCTCCAAAACGAATGTCGGTGCTCTTCTCCTTAAGCTTGACCCGAAAGAGCGACGGTAGGTAAAGTATAATCAATGTGAAGGAGAACTCATGTTTGTTCCTCCATTCAAATGAAATCTAGAAAAAGCCTACGCATTAAGGCGGGAGCACTCTTCCTCTGTACATGCCGTCTAAAATGCTACTTTTGCAGCGACAACTCTACTTAAGATCCTCGAAAAAAGTCTTCACCGCGAATTTTTGCTCTAGTCTAGGTGCACATTTACACTGGATAAAACATTTTCCTGCCAATTCATCCGCATGCTATGGAGAAGGTGAAGAAGGGAGAGATAAAAGAGTGAAATCCATTTTCGCAGTCTGTGCACATTGCATACATGTATTGTCATCAACAATCCTTGTTCTGCAGAATATCGTAAAGATTGTCAGCGACAAAAAAAAAAAAAGAGCTCAAACAATGTCACTTATGTACTTGCTGATCCCATGCTAGTAACATCCAACCAAAATGTTCCTTGACTCAGCCATCGAACTTTTCTTCAACATCACTATCGTCAATATAGACAGTCTACAACATGTGGAAATCACACCATTCCCCCAAAAGTTGGAGGCAGTGACTGCTAGCGGCAAGGTAACTTTGTTTTCCAATGCAAGACACCCCCTTTAGTTTTCAGCTTTTCCACCACATTGATATTATCCAAACATCCTCTTTTAAGTGCTTGCCATTTGCATTATTACCCAAAAAGAATTTCTTTCTCCTGCTTTCCCTGCAACCGAAATATTCAACATATATAAAACACAGAAGAACAGCAGAAAAATATAGATTAAAGGCCATCAAACATAGAGGAAGAAGCTCATAACCCTATTGGTCAATAAGGGATGAAACAACCAAACACTCCATGACTTGAATTGGTGCATGTGGATTGCAAATAGCAGAACCACTTGAAACAGAAAAACAGTCATTTTAAGTAGCTGCTAATAGTCAAACATCAACTTGCTTTTACCAGCAAATTTTGCAAGCTTTAAAGATCTGAAGTCAAGCCAAAATTTCTAGGATGACCAGGAAGTTATTCAAAATTAGGTCCTAGAAGACTTAACTTCTACTTTCTTAGGACATGGCACGCAATTGTAGAGCAGGTTTCTAATATATTAGTTTGTAAAATAACTCGTGAAGAAAGCGTCAGGTTTAAGACGAAAAGAATTTGGTAGTTGTTCTAATCACAGAATTCAAGGCGAACATGCCATTGGCTTGCAACTCCACAAAACTAAGAGTATTTGGCAATATGTCAACATTTGTATGCCATTAAGCACCTTCACAGAATGAAGAGGCAAGACTAGATTGACAATAAATGACTTATCTCTAATTCCAGTGTAAAGAAGATACACAAATTGTATACTTCATTCGTTAAGATAGTTATTTAATTTTCCTAAGCAATTGTTCATACTGAAACTCTGAAGCAACAGCTGGTGTAAAAAAAGGATGTTTAGGGACTGTTTAAACAGAAGCAAAACTCAGTCCCTCTGATGGAGAAACAAAGCTAAGCAAATCCAGAGACACATTCAACAATTACCAGTAGAAATGCTGACAAATGCAATTCCAAGGAACTTATGGACAACATATAAGATCTGGGTCAGCTAGACCAGCAACTAGATGCCCAGGACAAAATCTATGGAGTGTGGATTTTCTGTAACATCACTCCTCTTACCTATCTCTGACTTGTGAAGGAAAGAATGGAAAGGTTTGATGTGCACCTTGGAGGGAGAAAGATTGTCAGCCTCTGCAGGCTTCATCTTCTGGATTTTCTAACTTTACACGATGATAATCAACATTAAATTTCTCTACAAGACAAAGATGTTCAAGACTACTTGGAATTCTATAAGGAAAGAATGACAAAGGCATCATATTTACCCACTCTACAATAATAACAACAGCAAACCAAGCTTTATCCAACTTAGTGTGTTCTAATAATGCTTAATTTAGTCAATCCCTCATCCAAGCTCCAAAGTGCAGTTCCTCCATGTAACACACATTTACATCTAGTCTATTATGGTCAAACAAGCTTGTGGAGCACTACACGTTTATAACTTAGGTTAGATAAGGTCATTCTTTCGCCCAAACTCCATACTAATATTGATATTGAGTACCTAATCCTTAACCTAATTATACTCCCCGACCAATTCCTTAAGCAATACACGTAGGGGAGAAGTGCAACATGGAGACACGACAAGGTACCTGATCTATATTTAAGTCAGCAAGGACATCATGGAGTCCTACATCGGGAAGAAGCACAACATGAAGACACAAGGGACTCCATCTATTTCATGGAACCATATTCTAGACAATGACAGTTCTACCGAGGGATTAGAGATGTGCAAACAAAACAACATTCTATAGCTACCACATACATATATGGCAATCATATCCACATTATCATTAGCATAGACCCAACATAGACGATACACTACAGTATTCAACTCCACTCCCTTTTCTCAGAAGAAAAAAAGCCAAACATATTCAGATAATCATTCAATGAAATCAATGACATTAGTAAGCAAACTGTTGTATGACAGTGAAAGAGAAAGTACCATCAAATCCTGGTACACGATGAATCAAAATCATCTGGAGCCACTCGCGCAATCCAAGTGCTCAAAGTCTTCTTAATATCCGAATGATTGACATATGCCAACTCGTACATACTACACAGATTCACCACCAGAGACTCATTCAAGGCAAAGGTAGGAACCCTTTCAAGCGCGTTCTCCAACACCTTAATTGAATCCGACAAGTCCCTCAAATACATCAAACAAAGCGCCTTATTGTTGATCGCCACCACATCCGAATCATCTCTTTCAATACACTCCTCATACTCCCTCACAGCCGACACATAATCCTTCCCCACCAAATACAACATGGCCTTATTTCTATTCACAAGATTCTTCAGCTCAACCTCACTCAACGACCCATGACCCTTCCCTTCACTCACCATCCCCTCGATCTGCTTAAACGAGCTCTTTGCGCCCTCCAGATCCCCGATCTGCATCTGAATATACCCCAACCTCGACACCAAAACCGGGTCCTCTGAATAACCCCTCCTAAACATATCCCTGATCAAATCCAAGCACACACTGAACTCCTTATAACTCAAATGATTACCCACGATGCTATTCATCACCAAAACCTCCCTCCTCCTCCAATCCCTCACCGACTCGTCCTCCTCAGACAAACCCTTGACTCTTCTCTCCTCCAATTTCCTTCTCACGAAATCCAGAAGCGCGTAGAACCGATCCAACCCATCCTGGCGGCTGCCCAACTTGATCGGGATCACGCAGTTCAGCCACCGGAGGCAGAAGGGCACCATCGAGCCGGACCGGCCCGGGTAGATTTGTGGGTAGGACTCGTACTTGTACTCGGGGGACTCGAGATCCTGGAGGGACTCGAGCTCGGCGGCGGCGTCGGCGAAGCGGCGGAGCTTGGCGAGGGCGAGGGCGTTGTAGGAGAGGTAGGCGAGGTGGTCATGGGGGTGGCGGAGGAGGGAGAGGGACCGGGCACGGGCGACCTTGTCGAGGACGGACCGCCACGAGCCGCGGCTGGCGAGGTCCTCGAGGGACGCGAGCTCGTGGGCGAGGTCGTCGAGGGACGAGAAGGAGGCGGACGGGTTGGTCAGCGGGTCGCCGATCGGCGGCGGCGACGCTCGGAGCTTCTTCCATGGGTTCCTTCTTCCCCGAGTAACTTTCTCGAGTCCTCTCTCCTCAACGCATGCAGGAGAGAAAAAGAGGGTGGGTAGGGAAAACGGGTCGGGTCGGGTCTCCGAGGACCGGCTTTTTCCAGATCCGGATCTTCTTAATTCGGGTCGGGTCGGGAACAGCCATTCTGGATCTAGATCTTATTAATTCGGGTTAGGTCGGGTCGGTCGGACAGCCTTTTAGAAATATAAAAAATTAGGGATTTGCGTGGTTCCTAAATAGATCTGAAACTTGGAGAGTCCGGTTCGGTTCCCAGTTCTAAAGAGATCTGTTTCGATTTTCGCTTAAAGAAATTCCCATTTCCCTTTTGGGAATCGGTAATTCCTTGTTCCAAAAAAAAAAGGCCCCAAATCAATTTTAATGTTTACCCTCAGTTCACACTTCATAGTTCTCCTCTAAGTCTTCTCCTGTTCTCTACCTCTACCTCATCGTTAACGCTGCTTGCCCTCGACACCACCACTGGATATTGCTCACCCTTGATGCTGCCACTAAACGTCACTGACCCTCGACACCACCGCTGAACGCTGCCCTTCCCTGCTGTTAGACGCCAGTCGGCCTGCACTCGCTCCACCCTTGCCTCCCCTGATGCCATCATTGGATGCTGTCACCCCTTACTCACCTCGCCATTGCCATTGATGCCATCGTCGGACACCACTCATCCCCCTGGTGGAGGCTACTCGCTCGCCCAATCGCCTCGACGCTGCTCGTCCAGCTGATAAATTTGAAAGTATCTAGATTCAGCAAATCAGCTATAGTTATTAAAATAGAGGGCATTAGGCTCCGCACAAAAAAAAAAAAAAAAAAAAAACTTCAAGAAAAAGTAAGAAAGAAATAAGAAAATCAAAATTCTCAACATAGAAGGCGATAAGTGCATCGTCTAGCTATGATTTCCCTTAATCATCCTCTAAAGTTATATTTTGTGGATGTATTGTCCCTCCCTCGTTTGTGACATCTATTAGCCTTCTCTTTGAAGAATTGGTGTTACTTTTCATGCTGCATAGAACCATTTCTTGTTTGTATTGAGCCACAGCTTGCATCATCAATTAGCTTTCTCTTTGAAGATTTGGCGTTACTTTTCATGCTGCTATAGGAGACCTCCATAGAACCATTCCTTGTTTGTATTGAGCCAATTCCCAGGTCAAAAGTTTATCCTGTGACATTGTTTTTACCGTTATGTAAAGTTTAAATTTTCTAATTCAGGAAGGTTATGATCCATAAGACGTTAATGATCATTATACATCCAAAGTTATTGTTTAGGGGTAAGTTCATCTCTAGTCCTATGGCTTAGGCGGATTGTGTAATCCAAGTCCTGTAATTCTTAATTCGTGCAATTGAGGTCCTGGAACTTCAATCCATTTTTCAATGCAATCCTCTTATGACCAAAGATCAAAAACTCCAATCAAATCGATGACACAGGCTTGTATGTCCAAGAAAGAAATGATGTGGAAAGTATGACAGCAGTAGTACAATCTTTTGAGCACACCCATATGTTGACCCCGTCTTTCTGAATTTTATGCAGTTGCCATCATGAAGCGAGTTATTAAGAAGGGTTCTTAGACATGGCATAAGCAAGGACATGCATATGCATACCTGAGTTCTTCCAGCATCAGTGACTACCAAAGTTGGAAGGCCAGTGCTCTCGGCAGCTTCTCTTAGTTGATTGCTGGTGAAGAGCAAACCTCAATATGGAATAGCTCCAACTTATAAGTGCAGTCTTTTTAGTATGAGAGAAAAATCCACCTGCTTACAGTTCTTGTTGATTCTTTGCATATATAGATGATCTTGGGCTGCCCGCATTGCTCCCACCATCTTAAAAGAAACTGATTGCTACAGAAGAGAATGAATCGATAAACTCAACTCGCTCACATTAAACAAAAATAGAGTTGTCATTTAGAAGCGATTATCCGTGAAGGAAATTCTTCACAACCAACCTCTGCACCAGTTCCGCATACATCCCCATGGCAGAATCTACAAATTAGTTAGAGAAACAAGAGAAACAACTGTATTGAAGTTTCAATAACATCATCTAAAGGAGCACAAGTCAATTTCCCAGCATTTTGTGAAATTAAGGTTAACTCACGAGCACATTGTGATGCAAGCCAAGGGTAGGCTTTCTCAAATAATAGGATCGAGAGAGTGACTCGCACACAGGAAACAGAACGAACAGAAATTTCAGCACCGTGCCAGCTCAGGAGAATAGTCGTATCTTTGTCGATACAAATCGGATCGACCTAATTCGAACTTCATCAATAAGATGTTTTGTCGAGCTTGAATGCGAGCTAATCTTCTTGGTCAAGAGAGCTGGTCTTCAATGCGGGCTGCATCACATTAAGATGCCACTTTTCCTGCTCCCATCTTCAAATCTTGCCTAACAACTAGAACCTACCCCAAGCGTTTCATCCAATTTAGAGTAGACTACGTACAGAGTCTATAGACCAATCTCTGAGGTAAAATAAGTTCTCCTAGTATCTCCAATTTTCCTTTTCCTTTTTTAACAAACAAAAAAGAATTTATTCTTTCGCCTCCCTCCTTAAAAATTAATTCACGAAATTTTTCTAATGAAATAATATGTTTAGCAGCAATTCTATATCTTTCAGTTCCGACAAAAAAAATATATATATCTTTTAGTAATTCTATATTTTATATATTTGGTGTCACATCTAGAAATTTTTGGCCAATGGGTATCATTATATGAGTTGCATTGAAATAAATGGGTTCATTGTGGTGTTTCATTTCTAGTTTTCTCTTTATTTTGAAATTTCTAATTATATTATATTATTGTTGTGTAATGCGAAGTTAATATATCAAGATAACACGTCAATGGAGGTAGAAGGATGTGAGGAGATGACTCCGATAATGAAATTGGAGTTTTCTGGCGATGAAAATGAAGAAGAGGCACATCTTATCATGAATGCAACAAATAAGGTACATAGTTCTCATATTCCTCACGATAATAAAATATATATCCGAATGCTTAAATCATTATGCAAGAATCAACGACAAGGATGAAAAAATATATCAAGTGAAGTGCATTCATTGTGGGTCTGTGATTAAGTATCGTGTTGCTAATGGTATTTCTGCAATGAGCAAGCATTTGACCACATACAAGATGTTTCCTCACAATGTAAATAAGAGGCAGAAATTATTTACACCACGTAATGTAAACATGGTGGCAAAGCAGGAGGGGATTCTAGTACTAGTAGCGTCTTATTGACATAGCCATTCAATCAAGAATGTTGTAGGCGAATACTTACTTGGTTCATCATCCTTGATGAGTAACATTTTTTCTTGGTCGAGCATGTTGGATTTCATGAATTTATTAATAAGTTATAACCTCTCTTCAAATATTTATCACATTTCACAATGGTAAAAATTGCATGAAGCTATATTTATATGAAAAAATTCTTTGAAGAATTATTTGGGAAAAATTAATTCCAAGTGATACATGGAGTTCCATTTAAAATCTGAATTATTTGTGTTTTACTGCACATTTTATTGATGAAAATTGGAAGTTGCATAAAAGAATCATCAACTTTGTGATAATGCATAGTCATAAGGGTAGGGAGATTAGGAAAATGGTGAAAAAATGGATTTAAGAGTGGGGAATAGAAAAAAAAAAAAGTGTCCACAATCATCATGGATAATGCTAGCTCGAATGATGTTGCAATTTGTTATTTGAGGAAAAAACTTTCAAAATAAAGATTGTTGATATTTGAGATGTACAGCTTATATATTAAATTTGATTGTGAGAGATGGCTTGACTACGGTACGTGACTTCATTACATGCATTCCAAATATATTTAGGTATGAAATGAGTTCTCCCATGAGAGCTAAAACATTTTAATCTTGCATTAAAAGTGAACGGACCACTTATAAGAGTTCGGTAGTTTTTGATATTGCTACTAGATGGAACTCCACTAATCTCATATTAGACACTGTCATAAAGTTCAGAAAAGCTTTATTCCCAAGAACAAAATTTAGTTTTTATGTTCTTGGAAATTGATTTGAAATAGAATTAATAAGTAGAAAAAAGTTGCTTCCTTATTTTTAGGAAAAATTTCAAAATCAAGCTTAACTTTTGTTTCTTTTCTTTTCTCTTTTCTTCTCTTTCATTTTCTTCTTTTTCTTCCTTTTGGCTGGTCGCCAACCCCTAGTGACCGGCGATTGGCGACTGGCGATTGGTTAGACGAGAGTCAACGACCTCATCGGAGCATCGCTAGCCCCAGTGATGTCGATTGACTAGCTGAGGTCGACCTTGCCCAAATCCGGTAGGGCCAAGCCTTATTGGGTCATTGTTGGGTCAACATTTCCTAGCTAAGGCGAGACGGACCTAGTCATGGCCCAACTAGACTAAGCCTCACTAGTGTTAGGGTGAGGCTTGGGTCGATGATGCTCTGGTGAGGTTGTCGGTGACTAGAGGAAGAAAAATATGAAAAGGGAAAAAAAAAAAAAAGAAAGAAAGAGAAGAATTTAATAAAATTATTAAAAGATTGAAAGACAATAGTTTGGACTAGAAATTTTAAGAGTTTTACCAAATACATTTTTATTTCAGAAATAGAACTTTTAGGCAGTCACTAATTACTTTCAAATATTTATAAATTGTTCTCGAAACGAGAATAAAAAAAGAATTATTTTTAAATAGAAATTATTTTTAGAAACATTATAGTTACCAAATGCACAAAAGGCCGTGAGTCCGTGCAATTTAATGCTTAACACTATCGCTCCTTATAAATACTCATTGGCTTTACATAATACCCACGAGTCAAAGCTAGCTTCTATCTATAGATTTAAGAGACATGGACAAAAGTGGACCTTGAAGGAACGAGTCCATGACGTCACATTATCACCTTTTTCTTTTTTAAGGAGGTTGCACAACTTCATAATTGATCATAAATAATTATCTGTGTTGGAAAAATAATATGCATGGGTCGTCGAACTTTTACCCTAAAAAAATATCTGTCTTTGTTTTTATTTTATTTTTCTCTAACCAACATGAAACAATTGTCAATGGACATGTTTGACTGCACTTATCAGTCTCTTCTAATTTTGATTTTCATCCAAAATTTGAAAATTAAAACTTTATTTAAGTTCTAAGATTTTGAAAAAAAAAAAAACAATATATGATTCTACATATCAATATTTGGACATTATGAAATATTTCAAGTAATTCAGATTAACTAAAAGTTGGAGCATGGGTTTATTAGGATTATCCAACAATCAAACATTAAAAACCTAAATTACATGGTTTCCCCATGTTGCCCCTGGGTTCTACTCACTGGCTGTCGACTTTCGGGGTTTCCTGGGTCATCAAAAAAATAAGAAAAAACCTAAATTACTCAGCAGTAGTTTGCTCATTTGACTTGACAAAGAATATTAATCAACCAAAAGAACAATTTGTGTGCTATGAATGGTAAATTTAACGAAAAAGTTGTCACTTTAAAAAAGTAATACTACATATGTTTTGCATATATCTAAACTTATGTTTGATGTTTTACTTCCTGTTTTCATTTGTTGCTTTTTTCTCTTCCCTCTTTCGTGGAAAGTACGAGAGTCGGTTGAATAAGAAAAGGCAAAGGAGCTCAATTGAGGCCAGTATAGTAAGCACTCCTCCTTTTTCATAAAAACAATATTTGAAACAAGTCAGACCGCGACAAAGTCTTATTAATATTAGCCCTATACTAGTACCCAGTGACATGGTTGGGAATAGGACAGTGCACAGTGGTTATACATTGTTCATTCAAGTTAACTATATAGTGAAATTTGGCTTGGTTAAGTATAAATGATAAATTTACAATTTAGGATATCTCTTCCTATGACAATATTCAAAATATTAAGGCCGACACCAAGAAAATCTCAAACTAGTACATATGTTCCATGTTTACTCCAAACGAATCTTTTTATTATAAAAAATTTCAAACCGGTACATCCGTGTCATATTTACCCCAAATTAATTTTTGCATCACATAGTGTCGCGATCTTACCCTCCGCAGCATTAAGCCACTAATTCACATCCCAAGCTCACTAATTCACAACTTATGATTCAAATTTTTAATCTGCAAATCATTTTTATTTAAGAATTGCCACTAATTGATTTGTTGTAGGTCGATTAAAAACCCAAGTAAGATATCGAGAGAATTACCTTACTTCTACGTAATAAGAGAAACTCGGATCCAAGACTTGATTACATTAGTTAATCAACTAATAACCTTTTCGATAGATAATCTTGTTTAACTTTGGGATTTAACTTTTTTCCTTTTTTTAAAGGAATTTTTTTATGCATTTGTATAGGAAACTACTCACAAACTATTTTTAAAGCTTGTTTCCTGATTTTTAGAAAAAAAAAATTCTATTTTTTGAAATTTTTTTTGAAATTTTTTTTAAAATATTTCTTGTAGAAATTAAATTTTAATCTGAAAATAGGGTCCCTGGCCGGGCCCTATGGCCCGGTCCGAATATGGGCTGAAGAAAACCTTCGTGTCTGGGTCACAAAAAAGAGGAAAAAGGCATGAAATGAAGCGGGCTCATCTACTTGGAGCCCAATCCGCTTCTAATGAGGGAAGCCCAACAGTGAGCACTCCAATCACGATTAGAAACAAGCCCAGATCCATCACACCAACTTGAATCCAAGAGGGCACCCACCAACGCAAGTCTAAATTCACATTGTCCAGATTGAGGCCAAAATTACTAAACTTTTCTCTTTTTCCCCTTCAGGTCCTCGCAGTCAATTTTCCAGCTTTCTTTTACTATTTTCTTTTGTTTTCATTTCTTTCGACCCCTTCCTCTGCCTGCCACGCCTACTTCCTTGGACTTCAGCGAGGCCACGCCGAGGACTTCCCATCTCGGTGTTTCGCTGGAACGACCCGTCCTCCGACCGACGACGCCCACCACCAATGCTACCAGCGAGCACCACCACCAAGTCAACTCACCGGACCCACGTCGGGCATTTGAGACACAGGCTCAAGCCAAGGCCGACCCCAATCAGCAAACAACACTAAGCATAAACAGAGAAAGGCACGAGCAAGCCCGGGCCAGCGGGCCTCGCTCCTACAGCTCGCACAAGACGGGCGAACGGGGGAAACAGGCTTATCTTATGGATGAGGCATTGCCGGCTGCAATCGCTCAGTTGGTCGGGAAGAGTGGGCTTGACTGGACACCGCCCAGAAACACGTGGCTTCGGAGGAAAGGAAACGGGAGAGCGCACAGCTTCTCGGCTGCTCCGGGCCAAGTCGAATGTCGGTGCGGCCGGATGTTGTTTGGGGGGCGATTAATGGAGGTCTCCACAGAACGTTGAGTGGGAAGCCACCGGAATGGACCAGAACTCACCTCTCCTTCCTAAGGATCTCTCCCTTCTCCACCCCCCCCGCTTCCCAGATCTCTCCCGATCTCCTCCTTTTTCAGAGTCGAACGACCCACCGCTCGTACTTAAGGGCACGTCGGCTCGCTGGGGGCCGGACGTCCGGCCGGCTGCTCCAGTCACTTCGCCCACCTGCCCCCCTTGCGCCTGCTCTGCTCCTCTGTTGTCCGAAAAATATTGAGTGGTCCGGGACCGCCACGTCAGCGTGGTCCCGGACCACTCACACGGCGCCACGTGTATGGGAAGCCCACAAAGGACGGAGAAAATATTGGGTAGGTTTTACACTCCACGTAGGCGAAATGTAAAACCATAGAGAAATTGACGCGTGGCAAATTTTGAGCCCACCTGTCAGCCCCCACCCTCTCCCTTAACTCCGTCTCTCCCCCTTTACTCTCTCTCCTCCCCTCCGTTTCTGCGCACAACTCCCTCGGCTCCCCCTCTTCTCTCTCCACTTCTCTTTTCTTTCTCTTGCGTCTGCCATGACTCGAGCTTGAGTATGCTCATGGCCGCTTCAGGTCGAGGAGGGACGGTGCGCCGCCGGATAGAGGCCGCATTGAGCTTTGTTTGCGGTGAGATGGCTTGAGGCCGAGCTCGAAACTCGAGCGCGAACCAAATCTCCGAGTTTGAGGTCAAGCGAGTGTTGTCCATGGCTGGCTGCGAGTGTCATCCATGGTGACAATACCCAAGAACAGGCGAGGACGACCCACGTGATGAAATCGAGATAAATAAGGAAACCGAAGCCGACCCGACACGCCTACGCGTCCGTTTACAATACCCATTTGCTCATTTCCTCCTCCCAGCTCCGCGTTCGACCTCGCCTGCTGAAATTCTTCAAGAAAGTTTGGGTTTTTATTTTTCATTTCATCTATCCTTGTCCATCTGCTCGTTCGGTTGTCGTCCCAGAGACCATTTGGGAGATGGGTCTAATCTTCTCGAGCAAGTCCTTGCGTTCCGCCCCCCCAAACAGGCTGTGACAGCCATGTATGAGTGTCGGCGTGCTTGTGAGCCCCATGATCATATGCCCTCCGAACTACGCAAAGTCCCCGCGAGGCATCGGCGTGAAGCCTCCCGCTTTTGCCTGTCCATGGTCCGGACCCTTTCGGCGTCTTTGCCTTTGGATTGCGAAGAAGAACAGTGTGGTGACGACCAGTGAGCTGGCCACAGTGGCCGCCACCGCCTTGACAATCGTCTTGCTTGAGGACGATGACGAGTCCGACGGCGCTTGGAGCGAGTCTATTACGGAAGGAGGAGGGGAGTTAGTGATGGTGGTGGCGGTTGGAGAAAAGAGAAGTAGAGAGAGAAGAGGGAGAGAGAGCGTCGCAGGCAGAAAAAAAAAAAAAGAGAAGTAGAGAGAGAAGAGGGAGAGAGAGTTGTCGCAGAAACGGCGGGGAGGAGAGAGAGTAAAGGGGAGAGAGACGGAGCGTTAACGGAGAAGTGGAGCCTGACAGGTGGGCCCAAATTTGCCACGCGTCGACTTCTCTATGGTTTTACATTTCGCCTACACGGAGTGTAAAACCTACCCAATATTTTCTCCAAAGGACGAAAACCGGAGCCCACTTATCTGACGCCCTCTCTTCTCTTTCTCCCTTTTGTCCCCCCTCCCCTCATATGTGGCGTCGTGTGAGTGGTCCGGGACCACGCTTACGTGGCGGTCCCGGACTATCCAATATTTTTTCGCGAGAAAATATTAGGTGCGCCGGGCGCTCCACGTCACCGTGCGCCCCGCCCAATCAGGATGCGACACGCGTCGCCACGTGGAGCCGGGTCCCGCTTTTTCTTTTAGCCAAATTTTTGCCGCGTCCTTCTCTCTCTTCATTAATGACTGCGTCCTTTTCTCCTATTTGCACGCAAGCCGTCCCTTCCCCTTCCCCTCGCGTTCTCTTTCAAAATTTTTTGTTCTGCATTTTTCTCTATGAAACCTGCAACCTCATCTCTCTCGACCAAAAGCTCGCCAGTCGCCTCCGAGCTCGGCCGCCTCCGCCATCGTCGCCAGGAGCCACTCGCTCGGAAGAGCCTCGCCGGTCGTGTTTGGGTCCCAAGCTTTGACCATTTCTGCCTCGGTCTCTTCGACGATCGCGTACGCTCAAAATCCAGCCGGTCGCCTTCGAGCTTGGCCACCTCTGCGGGTCGCCTCCTAGCTTGGCCACCTCTGCCGTTGCCGTCAAGAGCCATTCACTCCCAAGAACCCCGCCGATCGTGGTTGGGTCCCGACCATCTCTGCCTTGGCCTCTTCGGCGAGCGTGGACACCCAAAAGCCCGCTGCTTGCCTCCAAGCTCGATCGCCTCCGCTGTCACCACCAGGTGCTACGAAGAGCCCCGCCGGTCGTGGCTGCGTCCCAAGCTCTAACCTTCTCCGCGTGTGCCTCCTCGGTGATCGCCGACACCCAAAAGCTGACCGGGCGCGTCCAGCAAGGATTGAGGATTGGTTTTCAAAGCATTGGGGAGGTGGAACCAACAGTTCTATAAGAAGAAGCAGCAGCAGCAGCCGGCGTTGATGCAGCGAGCCCTTCTCCAGCAGCAGTCGCTCTACCACCCAGGCCTCTTGGCTCCTCCTCAGGTTCCTCGCCTTCCCCGTCTCCTCTCGTGTTTGATGTCTTTTGCTTTGGAGCTTCGCGAGCCGTGGAAATTTCGATCGTTTGAGTGGATGCGTCTCGATCGCAATGATTTCGGGCGTTCCCGTCGTGAACAGTTTGGTCGCAATCTAATTTTTGTCGTCTTGTGGGGTCGGGCTGTGTTGTCGGACGAGGGATTGAGGTCGCGGGAAGTGGTTTGTTTGTTTAAATTTTTTCTTTTGCAGCTAAGGTGGGCAGTGCTTGTCCTTGGATACCCTTGAGCGCGTGTTGTGCAGTTGCTTGTTACATGTTGTGAAGACATCTTTCATAGTAGATTAGTTATTAGAAAGAAGGCAGGAATGCGGTAGAGCTTCTTGTCTTTCATTGTTTAGTTCGATTTGTTAAAAAACAAATGATCTGTGCAGATTGTAGAGTTCGCCAGTTGCCGCTACCCATAAGGTACTGAGGCTAGTGCGAGTAGCTGTTGTTGTTGGCCTTTTCTTTTATCAGGAAATATATATGCATATATATCTACCTATACAGCAAAATTTATTGTCTAAAAATTGGAGTTCGAGACTATTGTCTTGGTAATTATATCTACCTATACAGCAAAATTTGACTATCTCTCCCATGGAGTTGATAAATGATGCTTATGTGTCCATCCTTTTCGAGATTGATTCACTAGTATAATGTTAAATGCATTAGATGGAGTTATTGGGAAGCATCTTTTGCTTCTCTTTAATGGCTGTAGTTGGTGGCTTATTGCCTGCTAGTAACTTGTAGCAAGTGGATGGGTAAGAAGCTGATAATCAAGGGCATTGCCACGCGCACGCGCGCACTCTGCTTAACTGAAACTAACATATGTTTGCCTTAATTATGCGCTGTTCATTTTGCCTGAAATTCCTTTTGTGGCCTGTGCAGATGTCGTTGTGGCACCTCCCTTTGTATACATTGACCAGGTTAAGAACTCATTAACGCCACGGATTGAGATAGCTTCTCAAAACTCTTGGACTGGGAAAGGTGGAGCTTTCACTGGAGAAATCAGGTAGGTTGCTGTTACTTGTTGATACACAAGACACCAAAGCCAAGGTTTTCTCCGTGTTTTTTCTTCACTTTTATTGCCTTCTCTTCATGGAAGTTCATCCTGGTTGAAAGAATTCCAGTCTGCTAGGTTCCATGATATCATATGCATAAGTGATAAAGTTGGGACATCATGTCTTGTGAGTGATTAACTTCGTTGGTGTTTGAAGATCCTGCTCTAGGAAAATAATTATAATTAACAAGCCTACCACAAGTGAACCGAGGTGTTTTCATTTTAAAAGTCAATAAGGCAATTGAAATTTCATATTTTTGCATATGTAAGGAGAGGTGAAAATAGGGAATACTTCCATAGAATGTATCCTCAAGAATGATAATTGGTTGAGGATTTTGTTTTATTCCATGTCTAGTGCATTTAGTCTAAATATTTGGTCTTTATTTGTCCCTGGAAACTTTTAGATTATCCTTTTTGTGAAGCTCCTTCTAGGCGCTAGGTCGTTGTTTCTCAAAACTTTGTTTACCATGTTTAAGATGTTATGATGGATCATGAAGATCTCAAAAAGCTCCCAATAAGATGTTATGATTGACCTCTAATCCTCCCATGCCCAAGCCATTGTTCAGTTTTAATTGATACTTTTTGATGCATTCTCCTGTTATATAATCAGGATCGTGACACTCCATATATCCTACAACAACTTGGTTACTGGAGAAAACCTGTATAGCAAGCTTTCTCTTGTTGATTCGGCCTCTTTTTACTCGTGGGCTAAAGTGAAAGGCATTTGACTTGTCTGCTTCCTCTATTGTTTTCATGGGCTGTATTGGCTTTTCATATGTGAAGGCTTTTACTCCAATGACTAAGTTTTTTTCTTATATTTTTGGGTGATTATGCAAGGTGCTCTTCAGTTTACTTCTTTCTTTTGGTAAGGATACTTTCTCAGATTTTTGACATGCTTATCATTCTTTTTAGATATCAAGCCATTATCGAAAGGAACCGCAAACATGCCATCTCGGTACGTTTCCGAGATGAAACTTGCTTTTGTGATTCTAGCCTACACCATGTTTCACATTGTCCATTCTTCCATTGTCGGTTTTTCCAGGACAAGTAACAACAATGTCGGACGTACCCTGGATGTTGTTCCTTCGCCATTAAGTGCTGAAAAGTCTGCCAGTTCAGTTGCTCTGGTCAAAGCAAGTTCTGAGAAAGTTAAAACTAGACCAGCAGGAGAATACCTGACTGCAGGTGCTGCGTGAGGCAAAATGCTGCTCGGAACTGCTCTAAAACTTGAGAAAAACAAGCCTGTAATCCCAAAAAAGGACTAACTGTTGCCAAAAGTTGAGAGAGTTCTCTTCAAACAAGACCAAGCCAATGTCATGCTTCTACACAAGATAAAACATGTTGGATTTATTTCTTTCTCAGAATTTGTTTTGTGAACACAAACATGTGTCCTGTTAGCTTAGTAGTTGAAGTATGAATTGTAAACATTAGAAGGATGAAATATTCATTTGTTAATGTGAGTAAATTTCATCTTGGCTTCTTTACTTACTTTGTGTAACGAGAGATTCATTTGTCAATTGCAATATGAGGAGAATTTTGATATTTAATTTATGAGCGTGGCATCTCCATGAAGACTTTTCATGGAGGCGAGAATTCAATAGTTCAAGAGAACAAATTATAAATTCAAAGTGCAATTTCAAGAGTTGATCTCCGTCGTATGTTGTTCAACTTGTTCTCACGTTAACCCATCTTTCATTTGGGGAAAAAGTCAAATTTGCACAAAGTGAGTGGCATCAATGTGATTCAAAATTCAAAGTGCCAAGTTTCAACAGGAGTTAATAATCACATTATGAACGAAGTCGTTCATTACATCAAGTCTTGTGTATTGATTTAACAAGGGAATTGATATTAGGTTAAACACTTAATAAATCTGCAAGAGTAACTCCACATTTAGAAGCTCAACCACGAGTTCTGGGAAATCTATGCCACATTGGCAGGACAAATGAAACCGGGAGCTCGAAGATAATGACCACGGAAGTAGAGAAGAAGCAGGACATCGGGAACACCATGTCTCCTGATTGATTATCCTTGGTTGATCACTTTCTTCTTTATTAATGACGAGCACTATTCTCTAATAACAAAGTTAATTGAATAAGCATTGAACCAACATGAAAAAGCCATTTCATATTTATCCAAGGCTCGGATGTCACCAAAACAAGGATCGCTTGCAAATTCGGATGCCGGGAATATCCTCCAAACCCATTTTCAGTGCTGTCTTTCGGAATAGCACAAGAGGATTTTCAAACCAATGGACTTGCAAAATCAGTTGGCTAGCTCCACAAGTGTTGTTTTGTCCCTCCCAATCTCCCTGATCGAGTTATAGTAGCCAAAGCCAAGCATGATATGCTGCTTCTTTAAAACTAGTATCAACTTTTGCCATTAAAGTCCTCCATCTGCAGTAAAGAGAACATTAAGCATGACAAAAAGGAAAAGCAAGCCAAACTGTCAAAAGCCAGAAGAGAAGCATCAACGGAATTGCTCTTTTGATAATGAGTAAAACCATCATATTGCTCATCCCGAGAAAAAGGAAGAAACTGAAGTTACTCCAATCAGGTTCCATGAGCAAAATTTACATAAGCATACAATTAGCAAAAGAAGATTGAGGCAGATGAAAACCATGACTTTGACATCTGGATGCACAGGTTGTACAGGGATTCTATTGATGTTCAGATCTTTCGCTTCATCCAACAAATATTCTATCAATGGTATAACTAGAATGGGATTCTGGCTTTGATTCCCAAGGCTCGTCATATATGCGAGTTCGGTAAAGTTGAGGCTTCCTAGAATGCATCTCTCTAACACATATCCTCATTTTGCGAAGAAGTAAATATACAACACAATAAATAACCAAGAAGAGATTCTAGAGCTTAGATCTGCCAACTATTATACACTCAACATACAAGTTCACCGGCCAAAATAACACTATACAGGACAGGGCATAAGTACTTTACCAAAAGCATGACCATAGCCATTTGAAAAGTGGTTATCATCTATCTCACAGCAAACAACTGGCCATCTATCCTTTAAACCCATTTTCAGTGCTGTCCTTCGGAATAGCACAGCAGGATTTTTTGACCCAATGGACTCACGGAAGTGGTTGGCTAGCTCCATAGGTGTTGTTTTGTCCATGCTGATCTCTTGATCAAGTTATAGTAGCCAAAGCCAAGCATGGTATGCTGCTTCTTTAAAACTAGTAACAACAGTAAAACCTATGCCAATCAAAGCAACTGCACCATCGTGCATGTGAATGAACATAAGTGACTTGAGTTTGCATTAAAACCTGCCACATGCTTATTGTAGAACGAAGAAAATATACAAAGAAGCTTCTTTAAACAGCATATTGTCATATTCAACTAGATAATTGATGCGTTTAGACAATGGGAACTTGTTTGGTGCCCCATCAACAATCAAGCAAAACACCAACCAAAAAAAAAAAAAAAAAATGACAATAGGTAAAAACATCATCTAACCGTAGTCCACCTCATAAGTAGTAAGGAATTGAAACATTGATTCTTTGCTTTTCTTTGCTTTTCATTAACACAAAAGATGCAGCTGAAAATCTTACCAAAAAAAAAAGATGCAGCTGAAAAAAAAATCATCTCATAGCAATACTCACTGTCCATCATGGCCATCAAATGCTCGATCCAATCAGGCAAATGCTTTCTAGCACTTTTCTTTCAGGCTTGTTCAAATTGAGGCGGCTCATCTAGATAGTCACAACGTTACATATATGAGCTATATGAATGAACCTTTTTTAGGAATCCGGCAACAATAAGAGAATCAATAACTTCGTTTAGGTTATGCAGAGTCTGCATAGTATTGACCTTACCATTAGAATTAAGCTTCCTAGTAACAGCATGGCCCTGTAGTAAGTATTGCTACAAGTCTTGGATGACTAACACCCCATCAGTGCTAGGGTGTTGGTCATCTCTTGAATATGCCTTCTGAATAAACCATGCCCTTCTCACTGAGCTGAAACTCCTTCCTCATCTGCTCAACTTGCTGATCAATCCCCTGAACAATGATCTCCGATAGCGTCTAGTCTTCCGCCACTATCATCTTTACCTTAATTAGCTCCTTCCTCATTGCTCACCTCCATATCAAGGGTTTAGCCTATTCACACATGACTTCCGCTCTTCCAAGATGAGGAACACTAGAACTCGAACTCTTCAATGGAAAACAATCTTCAATTACGCTAAGGGCCTCAATGCAGTGATCCAAAACCAGTTTTTACAAATGTCCAGAACAGTTATTGTAGGAATCAGGCCAACGCTAGCAAGGCCAATGCAGGAGCAAAATGTCAGCAATGCTGCTTGCCCTTGGCTTAGAGTCATGATCCCTTCAAACCTTTAAACAAGAACATGAAGCAAATTAAATAGCATCCCTTTTAGAACAGAGCATCACGCGTGGTTTGCTTTCATTTGCAGTAACAATGGTGGCAAAAAACTCATAAGCGGACACGCTCCCCCCTCCCGGCAACCCCCGAAGAGCATTTTGTACCAAACCCATCACCACCAAAGAGAAAAGAAAAAATACCAATGTTCATGAATCAAAGCAAGTAAGGTATAGTGAATTGGTCGATGCTGATAAGGAAAAACAAATGAAGGATGATAACATCAAATGAATTGATTAACCATTTCCATTACTGAATCGCTTGCAGTTTTGGATAAGATCTAATGAGAATCCAAAGCAATTTATATAAGAGAAATCTCGAGATGTACTTATTTTGCATTAGAGGCCGAGGCGAAGGAGCGAAATTGTTATTTGGTAAACCGAAATGAGAAAGGAAACGTGCGTCGAGGCACAACAGACGCCGCAGAGCCTCACCTAGTTTCCGCATCTTGTCTGCGAGAACGAGGTAGCGCGTGACTCGATCGAGCTTCACGTTGGAATACTCCTGCACTTCGCTCGCCTCTTGTCTCAGCTCCAAGTAATCCTGCTTCGCAAGCTGCATCCGGAAATCGCTCTTCTCAGAGTTCGGCAACAGAGAAGGAATCGACCGAAGCAAGAAGCAAAAATTCGAAACAGGCAAATCCCCCAACTTCATCGGGAGCCAAAACAGAGCGCGAGAGACGATCGAAGAGTTTCGGAAAAGCCTGGACATTGTCCGCGAGCCGCTGGACCTTGGAGGCCAGCAGGAGCTGCGAGGGCGGCGGCGGAGATCGAGTACCGCCGGACGAGGGGGGCGCTCGGCTGGTGCTGGTCGTCGGCGTCGAAGGAGGCGGAGGTCGACGACGACTTCCGCGGCTCAAAGCCGCTCTGGACCTTGGAGGCCAGCGGGAGCTGCGAGGGCGGCGAGGAGGCGGCGGCGGCGGAGATCGAGTACCGCCAGATGAGGGGCGCTCGGCCGGTGCTGGTTGTCGGCGTCGAAGGAGGCGGAGGTCGACGACGACTTCCGCGGCTCGAAGCCGCTCTGGACCTTGGAGGCCAGCGGGAGCTGCGAGGGCGGCGAGGAGGCGGCGGCGGCGGCGGCGGCCGAGATCGAGTACCGCCGGACGAGGGGGCCCTCGGCCGGTGCTGGTCGTCGGCGTCGAAGGAGGCAGAGGTCTATGACGACTTCCGCGGCTCGAAGCCGCTCTGGACCTTGGAGGCCAGCGAGAGCTGCAAGGGCGGCGAGGAGGCGGCGGCGGAGATCGAGTACCGCCGGATGAGGGGGCGTTCGGCCAGTGCTGGTCGTTGGCGTCGAAGGAGGCGGAGGTCGACAGCGACTTCCGCGGCTCGAAGCCGCTCTGGATCTTGGAGGCCAGCGGGAGCTGCGAGAGCTGCGAGGAGGCGGCGGTGGCGGCGGCGGAGATCGAGTACCGCTGGACGAGGAGGGCGCTCGGCCGGTGCTGATCGTCGGTGTCGAAGGAGGCGGAGAAAGATTTTTGTGAGAGAGACTTCGCGCGGGAGAAGACAGAAGTGAAAGGGCACTTCAAATGCGAAGGGCGGGAGAAGGACGCGGCCATTAATGAAGAGAGAAAGGACGCGGCCAAAAATTGACTAAAAATAAAAGTGGGACCCGGCTCCACGTGGCGACGCGTGTCGCATCCTGATTGGGCGGGGGGCACGGTGACGTGGAGCGCCCGGCGCACCTAATATTTTCTCATGAGGCGCAGAGGAAGAGGAAGGAAGGAGGAAGGAAGGACGAAGTGGGGACCGGGATGGGCTGGGCCGAGGGAAGGAAATAAAGAGGATGGGCCGGCCCGGGTGGAGATAGAAGTGGGAAACAGGGGCTGGGCCCCACGGGCCTTTTTTTAAAAAAAAATTAAGTTTTTTAATCTATCCAAAATGCAGTAAAATAAGGGATAATAGAAATATGGGTTCATACCCTAACAACCCAAAACTGGTACACATATGACAAATATATTCCTAAACTAATTTTTTGACCACTAAAAACTCTAAACCGGTACACATTTGACAAATTTACCACAAACTGATACACTTGTGATAAATTTACCATCTATTAGTTTCCGTTAAATTTTACTGTCAAATTATCAAATTAAATGATACATGACACTTGATTGATATACCAATTTTTACTCTCCGTTTGTCACAATTTATATTTTTTTGATTTTTTTTTGTATTAATTCAATTTAACATGTGGTATATTAGTTACAAATGTATCAGTTTGTGATTTTTGGCAATCAAATAAATTAGTTTTGGGTAAATTTGTCATCAATATATCGGTTTAAGGTTTTGTATGGTTAGTTTGGGTAAAATTGTCACAAATGTACTAGTTTAAGGTTTTTTATGGTCAAATAAATAGTTTAGGGTAAATTTGTCACATGTATCGGTTTTAGATTTTTCAAGATATTAATCCTAAAAATAAAGCTTAACAGGTGCAAATAATATTAATGCCTATGTGATATGGTATTCAACATAAATATTTTTGGGTAGAGCTAAATTGGTCCCTAGTTTTCTAAACAATTTAATCCTAAATAATTAGTAAAAATTTAGGCATCAACACATAGAATATCAAAAACTAGTACATCAACAACATATTTATCCTAAACTAATCTTAGATTGGAAATTCTATTAATTTTTCCTTAAAAGCTCCCTGAAGTTTCAAAAATATGAAAAAAATCAATTTTTGTCTCATGAAAATTAATTTGGGGGTGAATATAGTACGGTGAACTAGTGTACCATATTAATTTGGGCTAAATAATTTTGTGTGAAATACATGATGCTATTTGGAATCTAATTCCCTATTTTTGACTCTCCTTAGGGTCTCAATTATTTTGTCACAAATGACGAATCCATAGTGTCACCAAAAGTAATTGTCACAACCTTCTCAGAGATGGGCCACCCAAAGGAAAGTTAATAGATTACTAGCCCCAAAAACTTAGCGCAAAACTCTCTCAAACCCCTACCATCCGCAACTTTTAGGTTTTAATTTAATTGACATGCAAATAAGCAAAAGTCGCCACTAATGAGTTATTGGTAAGTCAATTAGACACATAAATAAAATGTGTGTGATAATTTTACTTCTGTGAACCGGATATTAATGGATATAGGAACTTGATTACGCTATATAAATCTAATGCATTATTTGGTACTTTTTCTCTTAATTTCAAAAATATATTATAAGCAATCTTGATCAATTTTAACTTAAGTCACTAACAAGAATTGATCATACGGGTGCATAGACAAGAATTTAATAGCCAATAATCAAATTTAATAAAGAAATTGCTAAAGATAGGTTGGAACGTAAATACTTCAAGCAAGCAAAAGCCCATTGATTGCAATGCATCGAATGTTTTGCAAGATATTAACTTAAATATGCATGTATGTGCTAAACATGATTAATAACATCTAATACATTAGAGATAGGTCAGGAATGTAAATACTTCAAGCAAGCAAAAGCCCATTGATTGCAATACATCAAATGTTTTGCAAGATATTAACTTAAATATGAATGTATGTGCTAAACATGATTTCTATATGTAATAACATCTAATTCTTTTTTGGTTTAATATGAATATGATTGAATATAACTACATGAATTCTAATGTAACATGCATTAATCCTAAATGATGTGCAAATTGTATCGAAATGTAATGCTATTTATATGTAAGGGAAAATTTCAAATAAGAGCCTAAGGGCTCAAAGTAGACCTTGTATTAAATAAAAGCCTAAAACGGCTATGATTGTTTCAAATAAAGGCTTGGAGTGATTATGATTATTTCAAATGATGGCTTAAATGGTTGTTTTAAATAAGGGCCTAACCTCGCTAGTTACCAACTAGCTAAACATTCTAACTAGTCAAACGACATTTTCATCCAATTACAATTTTAATTTCAAATTATTTTTCACTCTTTTTTTTCTTTTTTTTCTTGGCTCAGGACGGCAACTGTTGGCAAGGGCTGATGAGGGCTTGGCGACCCTTGCTAGTCATTGGTAAGGGTTGATAAAGGCCTACAAGCCCTCGCCAATTGCAATGATGGTGGCCTCACCTAGGGCAAGGGTCGGCCTTGCCTTTGGGTGCAAGGGCGACCTTCCCCAAGGCGAGGCCATCCCTTGCCTATTGGTTGGTGAGGTTGTCCTCGCTTGGCCATTGGCGAAGAAAAAAGAAAATCTAGAAAAAGCAAAAAACAGAGAAAAGAAGGGAAAATTATTTTTAAAAAAGGATAAACAATGAAAATACTCTTGACTAGTTGGAAAGTCAAGTCATTATTTGAGAAAAATGATGGCATTTTAAACCTTTATTAGAAATAATGTTCACTCCATGCCCTTATTTTAAAAATAAAAGTACTTGATGTCTTTATTTGGAATTTTCCCAATATTGAATTCTAATTACATGAGATAGAATTAATTATGAAACAAACCCTATTATCTAAAGTACGTGAGAGATTTTTGTGTTTGGTTTTTTAATAAATGAAAGACCTGACTTTAAGACGCTAACTTGGCTTAAGTGACTTTTTATTAAAGAATAATATCTTACTGAGGCAACGTTGACGTTTCCTTTTTCACTTTCTTTTTCATTAAATTAGGAAGCTACCTAAACAATATGATTACCTAATTTAAACTAGGAAATAGCTTATTATAACCTAATTTAAATTAGGCAATTTCCTAAATTATTATGTTACTCTAGATATGCAATTCTAAAATTAAGTAATGACTGCAATTTATCCTAATATGCAATGAAATTTTTTTTTCTATTTTGAAAATAGGAAAATTAACTAAGCATGTGATATAATAAACCCACGTAATCAAATATTCACCACAATCCAAAATGGGAAACAAACGTAATCGACAACTCAATCTTAATTCTTAAAGATTGAATTCTCAATTATATGCATGACTCAAACAGGAAATTTTATAATTGGGATAATGCCTAAAAAACTTTCACCAAAGCAAGTTAGAATCATAAAATCCAAGTTAGGTAATCAAATATTCAAATTGGGTATGGATTAGGAAATTACCTTAATTGTTTATCAATTCAGCAAGATGTGGTTGCGGTGAGGGACTCAGGACAGGGACTGGCGCAACTAAGCTTTCAAGCAATAGTCATTTTTGTACGGTCGATAAGAGTATATGGCCTTTTTATTTAGTGACTTTATATCTCTTCTTAGGTTTGCATTTATGTGATATAAACCGTCACTAGAGATTTAACTACAAGGACTAAAGTTTAGGACCTACTTTCTATGTCACAAGTGTTTTGGCTTTGTGGCTCTGCGGGTGCATGTGATGCTTCATCGACGTCCCCTGTACTCAGAAGGGACATCACATACCGATGTCATGATAGATGCGTATTTTGCCTGCTTGCAATCGATTCCAATGGCCTCTTTATTAGAGCACACCTGAAGCATCCCATAATGTGATATTCTAATGAGTTTAATGCGCCTATTTAGCTTGGGCTGTAAGCTAGCAAAGGGTACCAAGCAATCTCGCAAGCTTGAGTTTTTCCCTTGGCCTGGACTAATCGAGAGCAGGGAAAGAAGGAATTTCTACCGGAGAGAGGACTGACTCTAGGCAGGGAACTTACTTTTTACCTTTTCTTTCTTTGAAGAATAGTGTTTCTTCTTGCGCATTTGTGCTTGCTGTGAAAGTGATATTCATAATCTCAAAATTCCTATTCGTCTAAGATCATGAAGAGGTACATTTTTTGGGTTTGTGCACTAGGATGAACCATCACTTTTTTTGAATCCCACCTTTGATCGCCGCAGATGGGTCTATTCCCTAGCACATTGGTGGATCCTTTTTTTGACAAATTAGGCAATGTTACACCGTGGCTCTCGTCTAGTCAACAGTACTGGTTGTTGCATCATAATTCCTAGACGGCAGGCATATCCCGCAATCTAAGAATTAGATGAAATCAGGATTGCCTATTATTTGGACATAAACACGTTACAAATGCATTCCTTATCATAAGTCAAGCTCAAGTCTCGTGCCCATAATTTTGTTGACTTCGTTGGCTCGCTGAGCAAGGATGCAAGAACTCGTGGTGTTGGCGTTGGTGTTGAAGATTTTGCTTGACAATGTTGCGGGAGGCCCGGTGCTGATTAAAAAGCCGCCAAAGTGTCAGGCAGGGACCGAAAACCTACAAAAATAAAATCTCAATTGCCACAAGAGTACAGGAGGGCATCTGAGTTGCTGGGGCGCTTCGGAATCTTCCTGGACAGCCATCGGAGCCGCCAGGAGACAGTGAAGAGAGGCAGCACGGCAAGAAGCTGGTGGTGTCGCTGGGGGGCTTATAGGAGCGTCGAGGTGGTCACTGAAAAGCTAGGAACTCCCTTGGATTTGCCGGCAAGAGGCAGCTATGGGTTCTTGTTCAGCTTGTAAGAAAATTATCGTCACTGCTGGTAAGAATGCTACCAGATGTGGGCAGCAGCGGCGGTACAGGTGTGAGGGCGCGGAGAAGACTTGTGTAGTGGCGGTGTCTTTTGTGCGTTGTGAACCGGTAAAAGTCACCCAAGTGTGAAACTAGGAATGTGGGTTTCCAAAAAATAATAGTTTGTATTTTATAATAAAATAAATCAATTAAAAATATTTCCATCGTTTATAAAAATATTTAGATATATATTATTATTAATAATAATAAATTTTACCGAATAATTATTTCAGACAATACAACTAATTACTTTTAAATAATATTTTATAAATCGTTCATTTTTCACAAAACAATCGTATAAAAGGAATTGAACTTATGCCTTGCGGAAATTTCTCTCATTTTCCTTTTTTCTATTTTACATGGTCGACGTCGGTATACGAAGCCTTTCGAATCATAAAATAATCCAATCCCCATTGATTCTCTTGACTTTCTTATTTATATTCCTTCTCTCTCATTTTTGAAATCCAAGGGACATACTAATCCACTTGCATTGAAATATTTTCTCCCTCTTACTCCCTCGATTGTGATAATATATAAAAACCTCTCATTGAATTATGTAGCACTCTCACGCTCTTGTAAATAGGGGTGAACATGATTTCAGAATAGAATCGGGAACCAAGAATCGGATCGATGGGAACCAGTCAAATTCCAAGATATGTAGGGTAGCTTCAAGTTCTAAAAAATTAAGATATCCGTTTTGACGAATAGGTTCGAGATTCGAGATTCAAGGTTCTAGGTGGAAATTGGAACTAGAACAAATCTTTGCATTTTCTTTTTTCTATGTCTTCACGTGATTTTGCAATATTCTATAACGTCTAATGATGAGCATGCAATCTAAAACTACTAGTATGGATTTTCATTTTCAATGATATATGACTTTTACTTTATTAATGTTCTATATTCTTTGTGTGTCTAAACATTAATTGTGGTTAGTGAATTGTAGCAAATAGTGGTCACTAAAGATGATAATAGGCGTAGAGTAGGACCGACAAAAAAAAAATGATAATTCACTGTAATTATTTAATTAATAATATAGATGGAACACTCTAGAATGTGTGATAGGATAGATTCTAGGTTTTAAAAAAAGAAAAGAAAAAAACCTATTCTAACGGGTAGATTATGGAACCTGGATGAACCTGAAACTGCACACCCCTGCATGTAAGTGGTTAATTTTCTATGCCAAAGATCCTCAAATATCTTTTTTTTTTTCTTTTCCTCTTTAAATGCTAGCCGAATTCATTCTTTATTAAATATTCCTTCTTTTCCTCAGTAGTGAGAATTAACTTTGCTCTTTCTCTATTTTTTTTTTTCATTTCAAATAGCCATATGTGACCAAAAGATTTTTATGATATTGCTTCTCAAATTTGCCTCAGTATCCCCTAAATTGAAGTATCACATGCACAAAGCACATGTCCATCTAAACCACTTGAGGGGAATAATGGGTTTGGCCGAATTCCTAACCCCCACGGGCTTGATCCAAAAATCTAATTAAACTCAAACTTATTTACATCAGTCTACTTAGCTTAGGTTTAATGCAATTATATGGGCTTAATGAAAAATGTTCTTAAATGAAAATTTAAAGTAATAATATTTTTAGTTAGTGGTTAGGGTTGACTTTTAATTTTCTTATGCAAATAAATGACTAAATAAGTTGACAAAATTTGTGTGTTAATAGTGGCTTGACTCTCCTTGTCTTTAAACAAAGAGAGATCACAAGTGCTTTTGCTAATTCTCCTTGTAGAGCAATAAAGTCACTAGAGATTTAATAATAGGGGACTCGAGTTTTGGACACACTTTTTATGTGACAAATTTTTTGACTTTGTGGTTCTATTGGTGCATGTGGTACTTTATCAAAGTCCCCCGTACCGAAAAGGGACATCACATACTTATGTCATGGTATGCTTAAATTCCTTGTTCATCTAGGATCATGCAATGGTTCTTTTTTCAGGTTTGCTTGCTAGGATGAGCCCTCATTTTTTCTTAATCCTGCCTTTATCGCCGCAAATGGGGCTTTTTGGTGGCACGTCAGTGGATTGTTTTTTAATGAATTAGGCAATGTTAAACCAGTGATACGTATCTTCTCCAAGCATGTGGCTCTCGTCTAGTCAACGGTACCAATTGTTGCATTGAAATTCCTAGTCGATAGGCCTATCCCGCATTCTGAGTAATGAAATTAGGATTTCCTTTTATCTAGACATAAACATGTTACATATGCATTCATTATCATAAGTCAAGCTCAACTCTTGTGTCCTCAATTTGTTTAAAGATGCTTGTGTGTATATCCTAGGTTGCTTGCGAGAAGTACAACATTAGGACCACCAATGATACAATCATACGTATATATTGTGAAGTCTAACCTATAAAGAAAGAAAATAATTAGTCCCTCATTATTAATTTTCTCAATTTGCCCTTAATATTGCAAAATTGTCGCTATTTACCCAATGGAGTTGACTCCAACTAACTTCTCCGTTGAGCTCCAAGAACATGCCCTCCATGGATAACACACCTCCAAGTCACCTCCCCCAAAACTGAACATGGAATTCTTAATTTCGCAGGATTAGGAATGCAATGAACCGATATTATGAATGGAGAGAGGTGCGACAAAGGACGGAAGCATATCATTGTTAGACAGTGAATTCGGAAGATTCGATGACAAAAAGAAAAGGGAAAATGGATGACGCGATAAAAGAACAAAGTAGAAATTTACAGACAAAAGTTAATCTTTTAACTAAAAAGAAGACAAGCTTTCTGTATTGGAAAAGTCTTTGCTACCTTGCCATAGGGACACTGTCGCAAGAGATCACCGAAGAGGTCACTTCAAAAGAACCTCTTGATTTGCTCACCAAAGACTCCTTCAACTCTGCCAATACATGATTTATGTCCGGCCTTTGAATCGCCCTTAGTTGTGTACAAGACATTGCAATCTCCACCACTTTCCAAGCTGAGTTGCTATCAAATTCTCCTTGTAACCTTGGATCCATAATCCTTTGTATATCACCACTTTCAATGATGGGAATTAGCCATTCAAGTATGTGAATGAAGTTGCTGCCATCTTGGCTTCTCATTATTGCAGGTTGGCCTGTGATTAACTCAAAGAGGATAATTCCGAAACTGTAAATATCACTTTTCTTGTCACAATTTCCAGAAGATTGAAACCTGGGAGGAGGAAAAAATAATACAAATCTTAAATCATAGAAAAAAATCCTATGCAATGTCAATATTGCTATGCAATTAAATATCTTGAACTGAATTAGATCAATAATGTTGAATTTTAGCTATTACTCGGGGCTGAGGTAGCCAATGGTGCCGGCAGGACGAGTTGACACACGAGAGTCATTTTCAGATGCAAAAGCTCTTGACAGGCCAAAATCAGCTATTTTGGCTCGAAAGTCTTCATTCAACAAGATGTTTGAAGTCTTCAAGTCTCTATGGATGATGGGTGGCTTGCAACCATTGTGTAAATAATCCAAACCTGAAATCCTTGCAAAAACAATGTCAAAAATGCCAAAGCAATGACAGCAAAAAGACCTACCAATTATGGGTATGTTATCGTGCACCTTGTGCTGCATCCATGGCTATTTGTAGTCTCTTACTCCATGTCAAGACCTTCGGATGGTCCTCTGTTGGATGCATTTTAATGTTCCATATGAGCAAGATAGAGTCTTACATGATTATTTTGCAGAAGAACCGATAAAATAGAATAGGATTACGCACCCGATAAATGTTGCCTTAAATTTCCATTAGCCATGTATTCATATACTAATGCCTTGTGTTTGGAATCATCGCAATATCCAAGCAAGGAGACCAAATTTCCGTGGTGCAGAATCGCTAAGAGTTGTGCCTGTGGTATCACAAGTGTGCATTATTATAACATACACTAACAATAGTCTAAGAGGAAGTTTCTGAACAAATATTTAAGTGTATGCATAAGTTGATTTTCAAAAGAAGAGTGATTGCATCATTTTATCTGACCTCGGCCTGAAATTCCTTATACCCTTGCTCTGATGATTCAGAAAGCATCTTCACAGCAACTGCGGTGTCGTTATCAAGCGTGCCAAGATATACCTTTCCAAATCCACCTTTACCAATCACTTGTCCAAAGTTCCCAGTGATTTTTGAGATCTCTCCATACTCAAAAAGTCGATTCTTTAATCTCAGTTCCCTCTTACTAGATTCTGTACCAAAAAGGTTCCTATGAGTATTGTGACTACCACTTTGGATAGTGGACTTTCAAGGCAAATAACTCCATTTGCGTCCTCAACAATTAAAAATGTAGGAGAGCTTTTTTAGATCCCATTTCAAGATCTGTATTAATGGAAAAGAGGACAAAAATCAAGAGATCTGCGTAGGGATTCTCTGTCACCTACCTTTATTATGCTGACATATAGATTCTTTTGCTTTGCTCAATACAAGTAGATAAGTTCGAGACTGCACAATCAAACTTTCTTTGAGGGACTATTGGAATACTATGGACAAACTTGTATTCTCAAGTTGTTATAAGTCCCTCTCGCGCATAGCACAGTTAATTTTGAAGAAAAAAGTCAGAAAATTTATTGTGGATAAGTTAAGCTCAATAATGCACATTCTCTTTGGGATGCGGATGCGACAATGCTTCGGTGATCCCATCTCTCTCTTCTCTCCATATTCTTGTGATCATTACGTAACTCATATTACTAGCATTGTGATATATTGATTAAAGCCAACTTTCTTTTATTCCTGATTGCAATATCGATGAAAATGTAAAATAAGACTCTTATGGTGCGTGAGAAGCAATAGCAAGTTGCCGAGTTGTATATTCTCAGATCCTAGAAAAGATATTGTTCAAATTGAAATGTACCAAAGGAAAAGCACAATCAAGATTGTCTTCAAATGTAGGGAGAAGTACACAATCAGTGCCATAAGTTGTGTACGGTGCTCACTTTAGTGCCATAAGTTTCTATCGGATCACTTAAGTGCCAAAAATTTTGAAAAACGATTATTTCAGTGCCAACGCCAATCTAGTTGGCTGGAAATCTGACGTGGTAGTTTTTTTATTAATTTTTTACACTGATGTGGCTCGCCGGAGAGTATAGTCAGCATGTAAACGACAAAATGACGCCGTTTGGTGTCTCTTCCCCAATTCAAAACCCTAAACCCTAAATTTGCCGGATAATCTCAGCCACCGCCGCACGCTTCGTCCTCTTCTCCTCTCTTGCTGTCCTCTCCACAGCCGCCCATGGCGCCGCCAAGCACCGCCACCTCCTCCACTACCTCGACGAGTTCGGCGACCGCGGCGAGCAAGTCTCCATCAACCCTTCCACCTCCTTCGAGAACCCGCGCCTTTGCAACGCCTACGTCGCCCTCCAGGCCTTGAAGTAGGCAATCCTCTCTGACCCCAACAACTTTACCGCCAACTAGGTCGGCCCCGACGTCTACAACTACTCCAACATCTTCTGTTCCCTCGCCCCAGACGACCCTGGCGTCCGCACCGTTGCTGGCGTCGACCTCAACCATGGCGACATCGCCGGGTACCTCCCCGAGGAGTTCAGCCTGCTCGCCGACCTCGCACTCTTCCACCTCCCCCGTGTTGTTTTAAAAATTATGATGGTTTTCCCTCCTCCTCCCCCTTCAACCGCCCACATCCCTCGCCTCCACCTTCCCCGGTGATGGGCCAGTTGCTGTCCTCGATGGCCCTCGCGCTCAGTGGCCGCGGCTCCAACCCCGACCCTGACCCCAACGACGGCCACTCGGCGGCCAAGTCAAAGGCTGTGATCTCGCTCAAGTGCGAACCTCATGTCGCCGAGCGACGGTGGCCGAGCGAGCTAGGTTGACGGCCAACGAGGATCAAAACCCTAATTTCAATCTCCAAATTAAAAAAAAAAAAAAAAAAAAAAATCCCAAAATGAGTTGTGCGGCGTCGTTTTTGTGAGGCCATCCACTTAGGACGGCAAAACGACATTGTTTTCTTAAGGAGGATAGAAAACGACGTCGTTTCTTAAGTCATGTCAATTTTTTTTTTTTAAATATAAAAGCTACGTAATCATTTTGGCCGGAATCTCTCGCTGGTGGTACCAAAGTGATCGTTTTTATTTTTTATTTTTTCAATTTGGTACTTAAGTGATCCGATGGAAACTTTTGGCACCAAAGTGAGCGAGTACACAACTTATGACACTGTTAGTGTACTTCTCCCTCAAATGTAATATAAATTGCGTGAACACAACAAGTGAGAAAAAATACCCGGTATTTGTTCAAATTCCTCGCCCTTTTTAGAATAGGTCTGTTTCCATTTGATTAACCCAATAATTGTCAAAGCACCAAAGAAGCTTGAAATTGATGTGACAACTGTAAGAAAGATGGTCTTTTGTTTCTTCTTATGCGGGCAAGGATCAGCTAGGCAAAGATGCGTGTTTCCTGTCAAACTACCACAAATAATGAATGAGTTGAACTGAAATTCCTATCAACAAGTGTCCAGATTGATTTGCCAAATGCTGATCACAAGTTGGCCTTCTTATTTGCTTTTAATCACAATAAATAGAACATGTTGATAGTCTTTCCACCCTATAAAAGTCATATACGACTCAATGAGAGAGAGAGAGAGAGAGAGAGAGAGAACCTCATGATTAAAGTATTGTCCACATCTCTTTTCTTAAGAGCTTTAGGAACTGATCCGGTCAAGTTGTTTTGACTTAAATTTCTGCAAATATATCCACGATAAGAGATTTGTCCACTTTAAATACTTTGCTGCTCAACTAGAGACATTAACTTACAGAAAGCTAAGATGTGGTAATTCAGCTAGAGTTTCTGGTATTGCTCCTGTAAGCTGATTGTTTGACAAATCTCTGGGAATAGCCAAAAGCAAAATGTTTAGACGCATTAGGAGATTTGTCCACTTTAAATACTTTGCTACTTCAGCTAGAGACATTAACTCACAGAAAGCGAAGATGTGGTAATTCAGCCAGAGTTTCTGGTATTGCTCCTGTAAGTTGATTGTTGGACAAATCTCTAGGAATAGCCAAAAGCAAAATGTTTCCACGCATTAGGGCAGTATTTCTATAGCCTATGTCTCCTAACACACGACCTAAATTATTCAATCGTGAGCTGACTCCTAGGGGGTGCTTAATCATGAGGGACGCAACTTACAAATATTCCATTGTTGATAGATGCGAAAGTGATGAGACTATGTTGCCCATCAAATTGCTAGAACTCAATTTCCTGCCATGATAGATCAAAAGAGAAGATCCTGTCATTGCCATATTCATAAAGGAAGAATTTTTTGGTTCAATAAAAAAAGTTTGTGCAATCAATTCTTCGGAATGAAAATATTTTAGATCCTCCCATTGTAAATATTCCAGGTACTAGAAGACCATTCAGAATGGTCAATCTCATTCCTTGCATGGGTCTCGCTATTTTATGGTTATTTTTGGACCTAGAGTACCTAATAACTATTTGCGGAGGACCTAACACTTGCTCACACACAATACAATTTCGATACTTATGACAAAATTGGAAAACTAGGCTATTGATGAGTGACGTTAAAAAAAGAACATAATGATACATCGGAGAAGGGGGCATTTATTGCTAATCGATGAGTATATGACGAACCCAATTCATATGGAGCAAGCTCCCAAAAGAAATACTCGACGGCGACTTTTTTGGGGTGGGTGTCAACTTAAGGATCAGTTGATGAGCTTTCTTCAGTGCCATGTGAAGCTTAAGTTGTCAAATACTTCCGCTATTAAAACACCGAAGTTCCAATCATGCCCAGAAAAAACTCGACAAAAGCATGACAAAGTTTGCGGTCTATCTGAAAATTCACACTGGAAGGTTGCATTCGTCCTAAGTGTTCTTTCTCATGATACATAAAACTTTCGGTTTTCATGACGAACGAGAATTCTTCCTAAATTTGCCTAGAAAACTAGTATTATCTGAGAAAATTTGCCAGGGGACTCACAGGGATATAATCCTTGGAGGATTTCCATAGCTACAGTTTAGACCATCCCATATGTAATTGCTTGGTATGCATGGATCACCTTGCCAACTTTCTCTCTTAATGTGAAACGTTGCTTTGATGTCATTGATAGCTTTCACTGCAATTTAATCACAAAAATGATCCATTATTTAAAGAGAAGGACAGAGATGCAAAAAGCGATTGTGATCCATATGCATCATGCAGACTCAGTTTTCTAAAAGACTTGTAACACTTCAGGGCTTCAATTTGAAGAGACTTTTCAGCAATAATTGCCAAGCAAAAAGTGGTCAAAGTAAGGAATTAAACAGATGACAGAGTAACACTCAGTCAAATCTGTTGATCCCAACAAAGCAACCATATATCAGAGAGTTCACAAATAACTTAAGGCCCACAGTGGAGACTAATATATTTAGTGTTGGCTTACCTAAATGTTGATATTATTGACAATGGAATATCTGTGTACTTACTTAAACAATAAAAACATGTGGAAGAATAAAAGCATACCATCATCTTGTGCTGTTGGTACATTTGGAAGATCAACAACGTTGTAGACCTCCATGGCATTGAGGATTGGTAGATTTCCAGACTTACTCGTCGAATTAATCAAGAGGGTGATGAGCGGCCCACTAATTGGAGGAGAAACTACAACCACTGGCTTTAAGTATTCAAGGTTCACTGTCTCCATGAATTGATTATCGTTAATGGAAATTGTGAACTCCCTCTGTAGGCCGCTCAGTCTCTCAATCTCCATGAAATGTAAGTACACAATCCATATCTTTGGTGGTGCCCATGGTAATGATCCCGCATCATTGGTCGGCGCTGAATCTACTGTCCACTGTAAATACAAGGGAGAACTTAAACTCATTGTCCCTTGAGCGGTTTGAAGAACTTCACCGGGAACCTTATAAGGATTACTATTGTTAGATAAATCAATCGCAGATGTGGTGCTCAGTATGGACCAGTTACGGAAGTTCCTAAATGGCCACGATCGATCATAAACATCGTAAGGGTACCTGTGTGAGGCATTTTGACAAATAGTTTAAGAGTAAACAGTTAAGCAATTGACTGAATGACTGACAAATGCCAATTCATACGGATATGCAATGGAAATATTAAATCTACAATATTCAACACATTAGTAGCGAAAAACCGAGGCGTTTGTTGGGTTTCCAAAAATCAAACATCTCGCTAGCGGTCAAATGCAAAATTTTTCGACCAAAAAATAAATGCAAAACTTTAAAGTTGCAATGTGATGCGCAGACGAATATTTTTGTCAGAGAGAAATAAATTGCCACGGACATGTAACACATAGAGTGATAACTTGAAAATTGCAATATGATGTCCAGATGGAACTTTTTATTTTTAATTTTTCAAAGTAAAAAAATGGTTTGAATTGGATTGGGACTTACCTCATCAATGGCTGGAAACTTTCGAACTTTGAAATAACAATAAATATTAATCACAGATTTTATGTAAAATGAGTAGGCTCGCGCTATTTCCATCCCTTTATTAGCTCTTGACACCCCAAATTACATTAAAATAACTATATTATCCTTTACAAGTCCCACTCTTGATTTCAAAATATTTCTTACCTTTTCTTTTTTTGTTCTTGTTTCTTTTGTTTTAATTTCACTAGAGACAAAATTACCATGATCCTGACAAAAAGCGATTATTTTTAAATAGGAGGCCCACTCTTGATCTAAGAATAATGCTTGGCTTTTTTTATTTTAAAGGTTTTTTCCTTTCCTTTCTCATTTGAAAAAAAATGTCTATTTCTTCTATAAAAAAAACAGTTTATTTGGTAGATAGTTAACTAATTATTGTGTTTCTGATTTAAAAAATGAATTATTTTGTTAATTATTTGTATATTTCTTTTTTTTTTGTTACTGGGAAAATATTATTAAAAATAACTTAAGCACAAGTGAGATGATAAGCTTTGAGTAAATTGTGTATTATGCATACGTCAACCACAATATTCAATCTTTGAGTAAATTCTAGTAAATTTGTACAAAAAACCATGGTTGAAAAATTCACGATCATGAGAATATTCTAAGGAAATAGAGTAAATAATTTCAAGATAAAACTAACATTTCTTCACTCCGATATACGATAAGTACTTGCGTAGATTATAATAATGGAGAATAAATTTAATTGAAGACAAACATGAAGGACACGCTGAAATTTAATGGGTGTAGAAGAAAAAGTGTGAAAAAAATTGTTTAGAAGGGATGTGGATAAGTTTTTCCTTTAGTGAAATTGAAAAATGAAGAAGAAAAAAGGCAAGAAATAATTTTAAATCAAGACTAGGACTTGTAAGGAATAATGTAGTCAATCCAAAGTGATAGGGGGTATTGAGAGCCAAAAAAAGGGATGGAAATAGGGCGAGCCATCGAGTATTATCAGCAAGTTTTAGAGATATATTATTAACAAGAGTCTTGGGCACTAGTTAAGACCACTAAAATTAGTAGAAACACACACAGATATGTTTTGGAAATTAAAAATTAACCTACTTCAAGAAAGTAAAGTACTTTAAATAGAAATGTTCATATTTTTGAAGCATAATTAATAGCCATTAACAAATGTCCTAAAAGCACTTCATGAGTAGACATCGAGTTGTCGCGTATACTATACATAATTAGTGCTATGTGCGGATTCTTCTATAGATTTGTAATATATATATATATATATACCCATACATACATTTAAGCATAAAGAAAATATCTCATTAATGTATTTGTAGTATGAGATTCCAATATTAACATAGCATTAATCAGTTTGAGTAACTTAGATAATTAAGTAGTTAACGTGATATTTTGACCTATAATCTTTCATTTGTTGGGTACACGTAATTTTTGTAACTTAATACAAAATATTGTGTCAATGTTATGATATAAATCTTCTTTGATACAAAAGAGGTACAATTAGAATAAAAAAATAACGAAGAGAGAGGAAGGGAGAGAGACAATACTAATGAAATAGATAATCAATCCCTAGTGCCAACCTTAAAGGCAACACTTACGGAAGACACTGTTATCATATATTTATTAGCAAAAGTGTACACACGTCGCGTGTATGCAGAAATTATTATCTATAAATTTTTGCAAAATCATCTTATCATAACATATTAGAATTATTTTATCAATAGAAAGAAATTATTGACACGATCTAAGGGAATCGAACACATATATGGATCGAAAGTATAAGACTGTTTATCAGATAGAAAAGATCTACATTTAGATTTGAAATACGTGGGAGATAAAATAAAATTATTAATTTACAGAATTGTCAATTTATAGAATTTTACAAGATTTTGGAGAAGAAAAAAAAGATTGCGATATCTTAAAATATATTTATCATATCTTCGCTAATTGATAGAAGCTAAACAATACAGAAACTAGTAGATGGAAAACCCCGCACATAAAAAAAAAAAACAAAATCTCTCAAATTTTGTAGATAATACACGTACAATATAAATAATGATATTATGAAATTCTCGCTTTATTATATTAGTAATTCATATTAATTTAATGATTTTTTATTAGCACGGCAAAAAATAAATATGGTTTCATACTATATGTGTAAATGAATTAAGTTTTTTAAGAAATTCATAAATTAGTTATCTTGTTATGATGGAGTAACTTAGGTGTTTTTGATACATACGTGAAATACTAAGTTTGATTGGGATTATAAGTGTAAGATTTTAAATAATTTTATTCTATTTTTTTCTCAAACCAAAAGGATTTTTTTTTTTTTTTTTGAAATTCTGTGTCATCATATTGTGATTTTTGTTATAATCTTTGACATCTAGAATCATTTTCTTCAACTATCTTTGTTGATTATATTAGCAGTTTTCTGTGCTGTAATTTGTTGATCTTTTCATGGCCTTTCTCGTCTTTGCTGACTAGCGCCTTCAATAGTTTGAAGAATGGCAAAATTTGATGAGGAAAAACCGAATCTTTCTTTTTACTAATAATTACTACTATACATTTGTATTTCAAAAATGAGTTGATCACCTGAACTGATATGCCGTCGAGGTTGGTCCCAGGTTGAACCGCCCACAGAGTTGCAAGAACCCAGGTCCCAATGGATAGATCTCATCGTCCAAAGCTCTTAGTTCCAATGCCGAAATAAAGGGCACTCCATTGCCAGTGTTCACAAGACACACTCGTATATCGTCTGCCTTGGGCACATAAATGATCTCTTCTCTAGAAGAAGAGCCCACCGAGGCCCAATAATTAACATCGATGTATAGGTCGAATAGAGGAGCATGATTCTTCCCATCATAGTTCCCGTACCAAAATGATGCCCTAATCAAGTATTTTCTGTTCTTGCCTAGGTCTGGTCTCAAAGTGTAACAATTCTTCGTTCCATCCGGAAAATACCTTACATTGTTTGCACACTGTTGTTCACTTGTCAACCTGGATATTGGCATGTTTTTCCCAGAGTCTATGAACCCATCATCCATTTTATATGTTATCTTAGTGTTCTCATCGGTGTACTCATTAGGTGCCCCACAATCGATGCTAATAAAACCTTATAAGTTGAAAGAAAAGAAAATGTCAATGAAATATATCAGTAATTAACATCAATGTATAGGTCGAATAAAGGAGCCTGATCCTTCCCATCATAGTTCCCGTACCCAAATAATGCCCGAATCAAGTATTTTCTATTCTTGCCTTGGTCTAGTCTCAAATTATAACAATTCATACTTCCATTGGGAAAAATCCTCAAAGTTATCAATTGTGGATTATTTTCATAAAACATCCTAGATATCTGCATGTTTTTTCCAGAGCCTATGAACCCATCATCCATTTTATATGTTATATGAGTGTTCTCATCAGTGTATTCATGGGTTGCCCCACAATCGATGCTGATAAAACCTTGCAAGTTTAGAGAAAAGAAAATTATAACAATTCATACTTCCACTGGGAAAAATCCTCAAAGTTATCAACTGTGGATTATTTTCATAAAACATCCTAGATATCTGCATGTTTTTTCCAGAGCCTATGAACCCATCATCCATTTTATATGTTATATGAGTGTTCTTATCAGTGTATTCATGGGGTGCCCCACAATCGATGTTGATAAAACCTTGCAAGTTTAGAGAAAAGAAAATGTCAACGAAATAGAACTGCAAATTTTCTATTTGGACCATTGGAACATGTTCATTGAATCTTGATCATTCACATAACTCCATATCATAATACCTAACTCCATATCATAATACCTAGTGTACCATGAGTTCGATGTCGGAGCAAGTGAGAATGAATATAAAGAAGAGACCATTTTGTTTTATTAAAGGGTCTAAACTCATGGATCGCTATAGGTAGTGACGAGAGAGAGAGAGAACATGTTCATTGAATCTTGATCATTCACATAACACCATACCATAATACCTAGTGTACCATCAGTTCGATGTCGGAGCAAGTGAGAATGAATATAAAGAAGAGACCATTTTGTTTTATTAAAGGGTCTAAACTCATGGATCGCTATAGGTAGTGACAAGAGGGGGAGAGAGAGAGAGAGAGAGAGAGAGAGAGAGAGAGAGAGAGAGAGAGAGAGAGAGAGAGAGAGAGAGAGAGAAGAGAGAGAGAGATACCTGTTTGGGCTTGAACCACAAGGACTAGTTCTGAAGGTAAACAAGCAAGCAGCACGAACAAGAAAGCTGCAATTGATCTTTCCATTGTCATCAAGCAGTGGAGATTGTCGAAGAGAGAAGTGCGAGGAAGATTTATGCATGCAGCCATTATATTATTATCTTGAGCTCCCCATACAACCGACATCATCTTATTGAGTCGTACTCAGGCGATAATTATTCAAATTATTTTATTCTTCCATTGAAAATATTAAGAGGATAGGAAGTAACACGTCCCCACGCGGTGCTCGTAATTGACGGAGACATGGTTACAGCACAAGAAGACCAAGATTTGCAGGTAGGTCTTCGTTTATAGCCCAAGAAGACCAGGACTTGCTGGTAATTCATGCCTTCACGCGATGCTCGTAATTGACGGAGACATGGCTACAGCACAAGCAGACTAAGACTTGTAGCTAGGTCTTTGACTGCAAATGTGTCAAAGTTTAAGTACCAAAATATACGTCAGTAGATAGCTTTCCTTACACGGATCATTGTTATAATACTCCGTGAAATTAGCTTTTTTTACCCCGCTGGAGGCATCTGCCATAAAAATTATACGGTAAATTATGAGATGAATTGTCTAATAATAATAAAAAGTTGGTTTTGTAATTTCACGTGCTTTTTTCACTCTCATATATTCTTACTTGTTGTCTAATCCAGAAATTTAATTGGACATATACTAAACTAAATTCTATGTAGAAAACAAATTGGACATTACCAATAAAGTGGAGGGAAAAGGGGGAAAAAGAGTAGGGAAAAAAATGAAAATTCCCAACTTTGCTCAATTGGACGTGAAAGGAAGAGGTATGTTGTTTTCAGCATAGTGAAAATGGGGAAAAATATTGAACAAGAGTTGTCCTGATCTACGTTTGGCGAGAAAAGAATAATCATTTTGGCCCCTTTTTGAAGGGAGTTGTTGCGACCTAATTTTCGGGTGAACTACCTAGGGTTTGGTTAATGGATTGTTAAGCCTAGACTTAATGCGGGCTCTCCCAAACCCATACCAATTCGCGACTTAGGTTCGAATTATTAACATGCAAATGATTTTCAATCAGGAGTCGCCACTAATCTAATTTTTGGTAGGTTGATTAGAAATTTAAGTAAAGTAACAGGAGATTTACTTTACTCCTACGAACTAGAGATTATGAGTTCGGGGACTTGATTATGCTAGATTTCTCTAACGCCCTTTCGGTACATTTTTATTTATTTTAAAAAATTTTTGCCAGGCAGCTTGAATTGATTTTAAATCTATTTTCCTAACATATGAGGTGATCATGCGGGTACGTAAACCACCAATTTAGCATTCAAGAAAAGCAATAGATAAATTGTAAGACTTACCTCATAACAACGAAAGCATCTGTATTGTTAGATCAGAATTCATACCAAAAACATATTTTAAGCCTATTGATCATTTCGTTTCTCAACCCAAGAACCCAGCCTATGTTACGTCCCTTACAAAGCCTTTTTTTATTAGGGCATGTCACTAGACCCGTTAAATGGGTGGGTCGGGTTGGGTTTGGGTCGGGTCATAAATGGTCCAACCCAAATCGACCCATTTAACCCGTTTATGACCCATTTATTGTAGTGCAAATTTTTTGACCCATACCCGACCCGACCTATACTCAACCCATACCTGACCCATTTAATGAAACCTAAAAAAGCTTATATATATATATGTTTTTTTTTTTAAATGGTATTGATAACATGATTTTATACAATACAAATATAATGGATAATTTTTATAATTTAAAAATGATAATAATAATTATTTTTATTTTTTAAAAAATATTTTAAAATATTTTAAAATATTTTAAAATTTTTCTTTTTTCTTTTTTCTTCTTCCTCTTCTTTGGCCGGTAGCCGGCCACGACGATAGCCGGCGACCAGCCATAGGTGAGCTAGCTCACTCGGCTTGCCGACGCCGGCGAGCTTGAGCTCGCCCCTCGCCGGATCTGGTGAGGCTGGAGCCTCACCCGACATCGATGAGGCTTGGGCCTCGCGAACGTCGGTGAGGCCTCCGCCTCGCCAAATTTGGAGAGCTCAAGCCTTGCTAGATCTGGCGAGCTTGCCTCTCGCCAGATCTGGTGAGGCTGGAGCCTCGCCCAACGCCGCCGAGTTCACATCTCACTAGATCGGCGAGGCTCGAACCTCGCCGGGTGTCGGCGAGGCCTTAGCCTCGCCAAATCGGCAAGGCCGGAGCCTCGCCCAACGTCGGCGAGCTCGAGTCTTGCCAGATCCGGCGAGCTCAAGGCTCGCCTGGTCAGTCGCCGGCCATCACTGTGCCGGCGACTGGAGGAAGAAGAAAGAAAAAAGAAAAAAGAAAAAAATAATTAAAATAAAAAATAATTATAATTTCGGTTTTTATAAAAAAAAAATTGTAAAGTTAAAGAGAAGAGAGAAAGATAATGAGGTTTTGAGTAAAAATAATTGGGTTCATTTTTAATGGGTTGATAAATGGGTCATAAATGGGTTAGAGAGCTGACCCATTTAAAACCCATATATCTTAGTCTTGACCCATTAAAACCCATTATAGATGCTTTGTGAAATAAAGCTTGACCCATTAATGACCCATATAACCATAAATGGGTCCATAAATGGGTTGCACAACCCATTTAACACCTCTACATGTCACGACCAAATTTTCGGGTGTGAACCACCTAGGGTTTGGTTAATTGATTATTAAGCCTAGACTTAACTCGGGCTTTCTCAAGTGCATACCAATTCGCGACTTAATGTTCAAGTTTTTTAACATGCAAATAGATTTTATTTAAGAGTCGCCACTAATCTATTTTTGGTAGGTCGATTAGAAACCCACGTAAAGTAACGGGAATTTTACTTTACTCCTACGAACCAGAGACTCTAGGTACAGGGACTTGATTACACTAGATTTCTCTAATGCCCTTTCGGTACCATTTTTTATTTTTAAAATACTTTTGCAGGCAACTTAAATTGATTTTAAATCTATTTCCCTAACATGTGAGTTGATCATTTGGGTGCGCAATCCACCAATTTAACACCCAGATAAATAGTAAATAAATTGCAAAAACTTACCTCAAAGTGACAAAAACATATGCAATATTAACTTAAAATCCACATCAACAACCCTATATATGGTTTCTAATTAACACGCAATTTCTTTTTTTGTTTTCACTTAATTAATGAAAATCATGCAATATGTACTGCAATATTAATTAAATGACCTAATTATAATGACATGTAATTTCTAATTAAATGGGCCTAGCAAAAATACTAAATGACATGCATCTCAATGAATCTAACCCTAATGACGTGCATATGACATTTTTTTTCTTCCTAAAAGAATGCATTTTATCCTAAATAATAAAACTAATTTAACCTATGACATTTTTTTTGTATTTTTCAAGAAATTCGAAATTTGGTAAAATGTGAAAATTACCTAACTAGATTAAGATCCTATTTAATTTATATTAGGAATTAGGTTGAGCCATATCCTAATTTAAACTAAAATATTATCTTAACCTGAATAATCCTAAAGTGCAATATATCTAAAAAAATACCTAAACTTATAATAAATTAAGAAAAATACTATCTAAAATTAAAATAAGTGTAATTTAACCCTAATATGCAATGACATACAAAATATGCCCTAATTCTACATGACAAATGCATGATAATTTTTTGTTATTAATTTTCGAAATTAATAATTGCCAAATAATTAAACATGCAAGCCAAATTAAAATCTAGCAACCTAAATTGATTGATTTGAATTTTGAATTTTGAATTTTATTCTTTTTTAATTTAAAATAAAATTCCTATTTTAAACATGTAAACCCTAAAACATGCAATATTCTAACCCAAACATATCTCAGGATAAACAAGGCAATTAAGATGAGACAACTCATTCAAAATCATCAAAAATATCACACATCATTCAGATCAAGGGATAATATTTCGTTAGTAAAATCGATAAATTGATCTTAAGCCTTAAAGATCAAAATATCAATTTTATTCCCACTTGATTAATTATTTCATCTAAAACCTTATAGATGAAATAAAAAAACCCCTGGTGCAGTTGCGAATAAGGTGATATATTTGGATTTCCAATTATGCATAGATAGGTATTTCAACCAAAGAAAACAACATATAAAGAGATAATAATAATAAAAAATAAAGAAAAACCTAAATTGCCTAATAAAGTAAAGCAAAAATACTTAATTTAACTTTTTTTTTTTTTTATTTTAAGAAAAAAAAAAAGAAATCTTGGCCGGCCGGTTCGGGGCTCCGATGAGGGGATCGTCGGCGGGGTTTCGCGAGGACACCGAGAACGGCGCAACAATGACAAGGCAACAGGAGTGTTGCGGGTCTAGGTGCGGGTGTCGCGGGCGAGGGACTCTGAGCGTAGGTAGAGGCAAGGCGGAGACGGTGTCGGGGCGGCTCAACGAGATCGGCGGGCGGCGTCATGGGCGGAGTAGCGGCTTTGGATCTCCTGGCGTCGGTCATGAGTAGAGCGGAGAACAACACTGGGTTGTCGGGTCATTGGATTTGTGGCGTCAAGTCACCGATCGGAGGTCGCGATGGCCAGATCTGGTGGAGCAAGGCGTAGTGGTGGAGAGATGGGTGCAGTCGATCGGAGATCCGGCAAGTTGTAGGTGGAGCGCGACGGAGCAGGGGGTGACGACTCGATGCGAGCTCGTGGGTGGAGATTTGGAGCGGCGGTTCTGCATTGCGGGTGCGGCCGAGTCGCGGCGGCGGCGGTGGGCGAGCCGGCGACAACAGTGCGGATAGGATGCCGGCGTCGGTAGGGACACCCCCCCACGAGGATGGTAAACAGTCACGTGGGAGCTGTGAGATTTTGTGGGACCAACCCAAGCGTTCTAAAAGCTTAAGGCGATAGATGAAGACGTGATTTATTATTTAAATATTCTAACACTCCCCTCACGCTTAGTCGGTCTTTTGCCTAGTACTAAGCGTGGAAATTTAATTGGGGAGGCAAATAGGGGCTGGAAGATTTGAACTCGGACCTCCGCTCCGATACCATGTGAGATTTTGTGGGGCCGCTAACTGTTCTAAAAGCTTAAGGCGATAGATGAAGACGTGATTTATTATTTAAATATTCTAACACGTGGGAGCTACTTCTTTTTTTTTTTTTCTCTCTCTCTCTCTCACCTATCACTCACGTCACTCTTTCTTTTCTCTCCCTTTTCTTTTGGCTTTTCTCTTCTTCTTTTTTTTTCAAGCCCCTTGCTCCCCACCACACGCGACTCCTTTTATACACCAAAAAATTGTATCTCCATGGTATATTTCATTGCTAATTTTGCTTGTGCAAAACACTATTGAATATATCATCCCACCCCGCGCAATATTTTTTGTGTTTTTTCCAATATTTCATTCGAGAATTTCCTTTCCGTCAAAAATACATCCCTCGGTGTATATTGCCTAAATATATGAAAATCCCAACGGAATATGTGAAAAAGTTTGCACTCACCGTCGGTCCAATAAGATAAAATAAACAAAAATGTTCCTAAACTATATGCCATGTGACTTTTACTTTGGTAAAAAATTAACCTAAAAATTATACAAAAATTTAGGTGTCAACAGGGCACTTGAATTAACATGGTAATTCATATGTTTATAAGCATCGCTCGAAAAGTGTGAGCAATATTATTTCTTTTTTTAAAGCTGGGGCTAGGGCGTCGTTGTTGGGAGCTGGGGCGTCGTTGCTGATGCGGTGGGTCGCCCAGAAACGTGGCGTTGATAGAAGCAATGACAGATGCAGTCATGGAGCTTGCGGGTGAGGCAGAACTCTAGTGTCGCAGATTGGGCAACGACGGAGCGACGGTGACATGGGCAAAGCTTTGGCTTGTAGCAGCAGACTCAGCAATGGTGAACCAATGGTGACAGGGGCGGAGCTTCGGCTTGTAGCAGTAGATTGGGCAGTGGCGGAGCAGGAGGAGCGGCGATGAGACAGCGGTGTCCGGCGGACGAGTTGCGATCAGGGGCGTCGGGTCGTTGCAGACAGAGGCAAAGGCATCGGAGGTGGCTGGCGAGGACGCGGACAAGACGAATAGTGACTACTTTGTTTTTTTCTTTTTTCTTTCTTTTCTCTCTGCTCTCACATGACCTCTCTCTCCCTCTCACCTGTCGCACACTCTCTCTCTTCTTCTCTGCACACTTTCAAAACCTCCTTTTCTTTTTTTCTTTTTTGTCTTCTTTGAACGAAGAGAAGTCCCCAGAACCCTAAAAACGAAGAAAGAAAACTTTTCATTTGTCTTCAATTTTTGACAAAGAAAATCAAGAGAAGCCCCTTCGACGTGATAAAAAAAACTCAATGTGGCTGTGTGTTTCTATTGTGTGGCTCTCATCGAAACCCTACACGAGTAACCTTTTTATAGACTGAAATCGGGGTTTTAATTTCCTTTTCAAATCAACATCTGCGAAGATTCTTTTTTGCACGTAATATCCCTTTTTATTTTCCACACCTCTTCTTGATTTCCTTTGCAAAACTGAACATTCTCTATTGATTTTTCAAAAATTGCAATAGGATTTTTTCAAATATGAGCTTGGGTCAATTTGCTCTTTTCGTGAGTTTAGTTTGGTTTGTTAATTTAAAGCTCAGAATCATTAATTTGAATCCATTCACCACCGATCCAATAAAATGCAAAAAATGTAAATTAAAAATAAATGCACCTAAATCTATATGCAATTAATATTTTATCAGGGATAAAATTAACCCTTAATTTTCTATGCAATAAAAAAATGATCGGATCACCAAAATTTAGGTATCAGTAGGAGTCTTTTTTTTTTTTTTTTTTTTGGCTATACATAAAACGTGTGCCAATTTGCTAATGTGAATACAATATAGAAATTATGAACATATCATCATTCAATGTTGCCATTCCCATAGCATTATTTCATATCCACCACATTATACCAAACAAAAATACCGGAATAGTCATGCCATGACATCCCTTGATTCCCTTCCGCTCTATCATGTCAAACATGACATTACTTTCAATGGTACATTAGTAAACTACTTTCAATGCCGACAATCTTCCCAAAGGACAACTACCGAAATGTCATGATTGAATTTTCCATGGAATATCTTGATTATTGGAAGAAAACAAATATCCATATTAAATTTGGGGAACAAAAATCACCAAGCCTATTGAGATTGTTATTTATTAATAACTAGAGATTATTCAGCAGTTTCAAATAATCCGACCTTGACTTCAATGGAATTTATTGGAAGATATTTCGTCCTAAAAAGCAAAGATACACATAAAAGTACTCCAGCCTATTTTGCCTGTGAAGGAGATTGCAATGAATATTGATCTCATGGCTATTTCCACTCATTTCCTGGAAAGCTCTCTGTGACATCCTGAATTTCCAATACTACTTTCAATTGAATAAATCGGGCCTTTCATCGACGCGTTTATAGTGCTATTCTTAGAGCCGATCACTCGTGAGATAACTAGACTATTTGGGGAAGTCATTAAGAGATTTTAATACAATGGACTTGAGAATTCGACCAAAAGTTGACTGCTCGACCATGCTAGTCTGCAAGGGTCATTATGGCATTGCCAAAATCGACCAGAGATCAGGGATAGTTCGATTTGATTGAGATGTATGATCAAAGTGTGGGTGATTCCACATGATGACAAAATTCTCGTCGAACGGCATTAGACCAATATTTTATTGTTTTAGGTACCTTGTGCCCGTAATTGAAATCTTGAGATTTTCACGACCACCAAGAGTTGCCAATGTGTCGAGTGGTTTCATTGTGATTCAGAGAAAATTAACCATGGGTCATTTTCACTAAAAGTCTTTGAAAATTACCCGGTAGCCTAGGTCACGCTAAAAATGCGTTGAATGGAAATTAATTGAGAATTCGAGTTTGATTTCAGAAATTGAAGATTTTGTTATGTTACAATAAATTTTAGGAATGTCGACTTGGTCTCAGAAGATTTTCTGAAACCCGACGCTTTTTGGGAAAAAGTCGGCATAGGACCATTTTTGTTCGGAAAAAGGCCGGGGATCATTTTGATCGAAAAATGGGGATGCAAAATGGATCCATAGGTGAGGAAAAATATCAATTGGAACATTGAGATGTCAATTAAATTTATAAAGGACATGTGAGATTGAATTGAAGATGAAATTAATACCAATTGAAGCCAAGGCCCATCAAATTTGTGTGTCCCCTTCCCCTAGCCATTTTTGGAGCAATTCAAGGTTATGGGGGGAAGCCTTGGTGGCTCATGGATAGCCAAGGAAGATGGCTTGGCTGATGAAGAGTCCAAGGGGGACAACCTTGTGGAAAATGAAGGCAAGGTGGCCCCAACCTCATCTCTTATCCTCTTATCCTCTTATCCTCTCCTCCTTGGCTGGCCAAAACCCTCTCCATCTCCCTCCTCTTACCTTGTTCGAACCCCACTAGCAGCCAAGGAAGTTGTCGGAGCAGCCACACCACTGCTAGACCGTTTTCCCTCCTATGTTTTCACTTCTTCCAGTTTCTGCTCCAATCGACCTTTTGCCAAATATCTGAGTAAAAAGTTGACTTCTCGGATGACTTAGCAAATGAGCCACCCATTGATGTGATGAGGACATCTAGACAATTCCATCAAGCCCAACCTTGCCCTGAATAGAGCTGCCAGCCGTCCGGTATACCGGCATGAAGTCCGGTCGCCGGACCGTCTAGAGCCTTGCCGAGTGAACTGTTTCGCGTTCTTCACGAGTTTCTCGCAATTCCGACCTTTCCCTTGCCCATTCCAACCACCAGCACATCCCCCCTTGACCCCGAGAGCCACTGGTTGCCAACCACCCACTCGTCGGAGCTCCGATCAACCTGTTTTTTCACTGTTCGACTGCTAGTTACCTCGCCAAGCCATCCACCAGTCCACCATCGCCATTCCCGCACCAAACCAGCTTCATTTCCCTTGTTTGTTGCTCAATTCAAAGGGGGAAAACATTGGGTTTCCAGCAAGGTGTCGGGCCCATTTTGAGGTGTTTCCGAGATTCGAATCCTAGGTTTATTTTGGAGAAAAGCGACCCTCGCGTCGTTCCCGTCAGTTTGATCTAACCCACGCATTAAGTAAGTGAGGTTTGCTCACTAATTCCTTATTAGTATGCTAATGATTCTTATGGGTTAATTAGAGTTAATTAAGTGTAATTAGGTGAATAGATTAAATTAGAATAATTAAATTAGAGACTTATTGATGCATGTTAAGTAAATGGATAGTGTAGTTAGCAAGGAAATAGATCTTGGTATTTATTGAACGAATCTCGGTAATTTTCTAGGCTCGTCTTGGCTTCCAATTAGGCATTATAGGCCTAAATTGAATTTATTGCATTTAATTAATATTTTTTGTAATTATTTAATTAATTATTTAATTTCCGGAAATTAGGCTGGGATAGTTGACAACCGGAATTTTATGCTGATTATCATGGTGTAGTCTATTTATTTATTTGATTGCTAAATCGTGTTGAATTGATTTAATTCTGATTTTAAGATTTTATTCATAAATTAATCAATTTTGGTAATTAATGGGAAAATTACCGTACGTCGGTTTACGGCGCCAAAAATATGTAATGGGCTGTTGAAATTGGTGGGTTATTCAAAAAGTAAAATTATGATATTTTGGCTAAGATCGATCGTGTACTATATCAGCTTACGGGTGATATGTCAGCTAAGATTGCGAGCAGTATACTGGTATACCATATCATCCTACGGGCTTTGATATGTCAGCTTAGATTGCGAGTGGTATACTTTATCAGCTTAGAGAGAGCATTAACAATATACTATATCATTCTATGGGCTCTGATATGTCAGTTTAGATTGCGAGCAGTATACTTTATCAACTTAGAGAGAGAGCATTAACAATATATTATATCATCCTACAGGCTTTGATATGTCAGCTTAAATTGCGAGTAGTATACTTTATCAGCTTAGAGGGAGCATTATTAATGTATTATATCAACCCAATGGTTCGATATGTCAGTTTAGATTGAGAGCAGTACATTATTTATCAATTTAGTGTGAGCTATACTATCTATTTATCAGCTTAGCAGTGAGCAGTCCTGATATGAATGGACTTATAGACTATGTAGCACGGACACGGCGACACGTCATTTTTCAATGAATTTATACTAATAATATTAATAAATCTAACTTTTTTTTAAATTTCATTATCTCAAACTTACATTTATTTTTCGAAATTCCCCCTCCCCCAAATTTACTTTTATTTTTCAAAACCACCCATGCGCCCAAACTTCCCTCGTCTCTTTCCCCCCAAATTTTTTTCACTTTTTTTTCCCTCCCCACCACCTGACAGCCCATCACTTGCCCCTCCCTCCTGTCACTTTCCCCTCCCTCCAACACGCCAAGTCTTTTTTTATTCTTTTCAACACCCTAGCAGCGCGACACGATGCCTTCTTCTCCTCCTCCTTGTGTCCTTTTTTATTATTTTCCTTCTCAAAAGTTCAAAACCCTAGTAGCGCGGCCCCTTCTTCTCCTCCTCCTCGCCGCACGACGCCTATCTCCGAAAGCATCGAAGACTCGATCAAGAAAAGCACCAGCATTCGCCGAAGGAGAGGAAAAGGGAGTAACCCAGAAAAAGTTTCAGTGAAAAGGAATCGGAAAAGAAGGCGGAACGAACGGTCCCTGTGCGCCGAGAGGCTGCACACTGCCGCGAACTCCTCCTCCTCCCCCTTGCCGCTGCCGCTGCCGCCGCCGCCCCACTCGACGACACCGCCCTCCCCCACGCGTGCCTCCCTCCTAAAGTTTCTCCTCACGGCCCTCGCCCTCTTTCTCTGGCCGTCTCTCGCCGTCACGGGCTCGCCTTCGCTCGCGGCCTCATCTCTACTTCCCTCGCCTCCGCCCTCCATTCTCTATTGGACACGCGTGTCGACAAAAGTTGACCACGTGTCGACAAATCCGACACGCGTTGACTATGTGTCGGACACGACACGGAGGCATGTGGGACGTGTCCGTGCATCATAGCTTATAGATAGTATGAGATGAGTCGACCAAGAAAGGGTCGAGATAACATGTAATTGACTAGGTCGATTGATAAATAATTTGATCTAATGTTCTGAATTGATTGAGTGATGTGATATAAGGCATCTGTAAATAACGTTAATTTGCAGGATGGAACTAAGGCTAAGGTAAATCCTCCGATTCGTGTTGTGTTTAGACAACCTCTAGAGTGTATTGGCTTCCTAATCGGGTCTTAGGGGGTAGATTTTGCTGAGGCATAGTCTCATCCCGATTATGGGACAACATTTCAGGTCCCTAGATGCAACAGACCTGGATTTTGAAGATTTTGAAAGTCTGGTGCAGTCTGCTGAAGGTTGCAGTTGGAGTGTGGAGGATGATGAAGAAGAGGACGAGGACCCGTAGTTTGTGGAACCCCCACCCTCCTTGTAGACCTTGATTCTGAACTTGTTTAAGTTGAATCTGTCATATTAGTCCTCCATATATATATATATATATGTGCATTGTTTTGCAATGTATATAAGTGTGGTTATTTTTGAAAGTTTGGAATTTAGTCCTACTTTCCTATCCCATTGTTTTATTGTCTGGGAATTGTATATGCTTTCGCACGCATATTAAAAAGAAAGGGTCAGTGATGCGTCCTGGAACGTTGCTATTAATCGACCAAGGTGAGGGATGGCTGCGTGCCCGAAGATCGGGGCGTGACACTCTCGCTTTTGACACGACTTCTTTTGGCCAGAAAGCCTGAAGGCATCACGTCAGAGTTAGCATTGATTTCATCAAGCAGTGGAGATTGTCGAAGCGAGAAGTGCGAGGAAGATTTATGCATGCAGCCATTATATTATTATCTTGAGCTCCCCACACAACCGACATCATCTTATTGAGTCGGTACTCAGGCGATAATTATTCAAATTATTTTCTTCTTCCATTGAAAATATAAAGAGGATAGGAAGTAACACGTCCCCACGCGGTGCTCGTAATTGATGGAGACATGGTTACAGCACAAGAAGACCAAGATTTGCGGGTAGGTCTTCGTTTATAGCCCAAGAAGACCAAGATTTGCTTGTAATTCATGCCTTCACGCGATGCTCGTAATTGACGGAGACATGGTTACAGCACAAGAAGACCAAGATTTGCAGGTAGGTCTTCGTTTATAGCCCAAGAAGACCAAGACTTGCTTGTTATTCATGCCTTCACGCGGTGCTCGTAATTGACGGAGACATGGCTACAGCTTAAGCAGACCAAGACTTGTAGCTAGGTCTTTGCCTGCAAATGTGTCAAATTTGAAGTACCAAAATATACGTCAGTAGATAGCTTTCCTTACACGGATCATTGTTATAATACTCCGTGAAATTAGCTTTTTTTACCCCGCTGGAGGCATCTGCCATGAAAATTATACGGTAAGTTATGAGATGAATTGTCTAATAATAATAATAAAAAGTTGGTTTTGTAATTTCACGTGCTTTTTTCACTCTCATATATTTTTACTTGTTGCCTAACTCAGAAATTTATTTGGACATATACTAAACTAAATTCTATGTAGAAAACAAATTGGACATTACCAATAAAGTGGAGGGAAAAGGGGGAAAAAGAGTAGGGAAAAAATGAAAATTCCCAACTTTGCTCAATTGGACATGAAAGGAAGAGGTATTTTGTTTTCTGCATAGTAAAAGTGGGGAAAAATGTTGAACAAGAGTCGTACCGATCTACGTCTGGCGAGAAAAGAATAATCATTTTGGCCCCTTTTTGAAGGGAGTCAACTTTTTTTTTTGGCCATACACAAAACATGTGCCAATTTGCTAGTACTGTTAACGTGAATACAATATAGAAATTATCAACATTTCATCATTCAATGCCATTCCCATAGCATTATTTCATACCCACCACATTTTACCAAACAAAAATACCGGAATAGTCACGCCATGCCATCCCTTGATTCCCTTCCGCTCTATCATGTCAAACACGACATTACTTTCAATAGTACATTAGTAAAGTACTTTCAATGCCGAAGATCTTCCCAAAAGACAACTATCGAAATGTCGTGATTGAATTTTCCATGGAATATCTTGATTATTGGAAGAAAACAAATATCAAGATTAAATTTGGGGAACAATAATCACCAAGCCTTTTGAGATTGTTATTTATTAATAACTAGAGATTATTCAGCAGTTTCAAATAATCGGACGTCGACTTCGATGGAATTTATTGGAAGATATTTCGTCCCAAAAAGCAAAGATACACATAAAAGTACTCCAAACTATTTTGTCCGTGAAGGAGATTGCAATGAATATTGATCTCATGGCCGTTTCCACTCCGTTTCCACTCCGTTTCCTGGAAAGCTCTCGCTTTTGACACGGCTTCTTTTGGCCAGAAAGCCTGAAGGCATCATGTCAAAGTTAGCATTGATTTCATCAAGCAGTGGATATTGTCGAAGAGAGAGGTGCGAGGAAGATTTATGCATGCAGCCATTATATTATTATCTTGAGCTCCCCATACAACCGACATCATCTTATTGAGTCGTACTCAGGCGATAATTATTCAAATTATTTTCTTCTTCCATTGAAAATATTAAGAGGATAGGAAGTAACACGCCCCCACGCGGTGCTCGTAATTGACGGAGACATGGTTACAGCACAAGCAGACCAAGATTTGCAGGTAGGTCTTCGTTGATAGCCCAAGAAGACCAAAACTTGCTTGTAATTCGTTCAATCACGCGATGCCCGTAATTGACGGAGACATGGCTACAGCACAAGCAGACCAAGACTTGTAGCTAGGTCTTTGCCTGCAAATGTGTCAAAGTTTAAGTACCAAAATATACGTCAGTAGATAGCTTTCCTTACACGGATCATTGTTATAATACTCCGTGAAATTAGCTTTTTTTACCCCGCTGGAGGCATCTGCCATGAAAATTATACGGTAAATTATGAGATGAATTGTCTAATAATAATAAAAAGTTGGTTTTGTAATTTCACGTGCTTTTTTCACTCATATATTTTTACATGTTGCCTAACCCGGAAATTTATTTGGACATATACTAAACTAAATTATATGTAGAAAATGTAAGAGTTTTCATAATGTGGACTAAATTAATTGATATTGTAATTTACTGTTTTTACGGTTACCGTAAAACAGGGTTGGTCTAAAGAGAGATATAAAGTTTCTTAATTAGTCTAATATGGGCTGGCTAGTGTGGGCCGAGTTGAGCCTGGCTCGTAATGAGGGGGACTGGCTGGAAATTCTATAAATAGTACTCAAGTCTCTCCTCTAACCCTAATTCTCACATGTATCCTCACCTAAGGGGCGTTTACCTAACACTAAACGTGAGGGGGGCCGCCTCATTGAGCCAGTGATACGGAGGGCAATAGAGGAGAATGACTTGATGCGTGGATCCCCTTGATATATGTGGGTAATCATTTTTCTATTTCCGCTTTATGTTCAATGGATCCAGGTGCGTTAATCTTTCTACTCAATTATGCATGTTCTTGTTCTGATTATGGAGATCTTGGGGTTGCGCAATTTGCATCTAACATGTGGTATCAGAGCAACTATAGCCCTAGAACTCGAACACAATTGGTTTTGCCCTAATTTGTACGGATTTACCATAATTTGTACGGATCTATCCTAATTGTATGGATTAGCCCTAATTGGTACTGATCTTGCCCTAATTTGTGATTTTCGAGACTTTTTGTTCAATAAAAATTAAATTAAATCACAAATTTGGATTGGGGGAGACGAGACGAGCAAGAGGGTCGGCGGCGCGTCGCCGGGGAATGCCGCACTCGCCCCCACGCGCGGCCACGCGCTGCTTGGGCGTCGAACGTGCGCCGCGCGTGAGCCCCACGCGCTGCACACTCAGGAGGCGCGTGCGGGCACGTGGGGGATTATTTTTGCGCGTGGTTGGCGGCTTTGGACTTGTATGGTGATTTCCTATCTTGTGGTATATTTATTTTATATGTTTGATGGTTTTATTGATGTGAAATTGCATATGGAATCCTAAATATGTGTATTTTTAGTATATTTTTGCGTATTTTTCTTGTATTTTATGTGATTTTGGAAATACAGGTGATGGGTTACTAATATGTTATCACATAATAAAAATGTGTGATTCATCAATAAAAATCAAACTTTATTGTGAACTGAAGCTGGCTTAATGAGATACAATTCGTATGAGATTGTATTTGAGCTATGTATTGAGCTGATGAGAAACAATAAAGATTATGAAACTTTTGTTACTCAAGTATACTCTTTTACACACTGGTAATCTTTGAATGATAGACGACTTAAGGACTCGTGACCAAACTGATGTACTGATTAACACATCTGCTGAATGTGGGTAATGCATGTCAATTAAGTTACTGCATATTGTACATGAACTCATATGGTCACTTGTTAATGTTTATCAAGTTGAATATTTTTTATGGTTAAGGAGTATGACAACATTTATGCAGAGCAATAGTATCTACTGTTAAATTTTATATATTTGGTTCTCTGGTTAACTCAATTAATAGGTCACTGGTTGAAGTAATGATATTTGTTACCTAAAATTGATTAATAAATCAGTTTTTGGCTTTGGAGTCATTTTTGCCTTATGAACTCATGAGTGATAATGGATCAGCTATCAAGCTTGTCAATTTGGTGTACCCTGTATTACTATTGATGTTAATTTGTGAGAGATATTTTAGATCAGCATTCTTTTTATGTTGTTCTAGTAATATGTAATTGTGGTGCATAAGAGATGTTTTATTCTCTGTTATGAGAAGTTTCTTGTGTTACTGTGATCAATGATCTCATTGGAATCTGTTTAACAGGTTCGTTGTATATATATTTATATATATGTATGATTAATTTTTATTAATAGATAAAACAATGTAATTAGCATGATATGTGATTTTAGTGATAACATGCTCCTATCACTAAAGTTAAAATCACATGTATATGATGTATGTGAGTAGTAAAGTTTATATCCTTGGTATGCGAGAATTTCAATGATTCAATTGAGTAGTGACCTCCAAAGTGGCACGCTTGATTGGGTTGGAGAAATTTTGGTCGCGTATGATGATTGGGATGTCTCCCGGTCTAATGCATAGTTATACTCCCAAATGAGGTGATTGTGTGATGGAGGAGTGACCGATCCTAATGGTTCATATGCCCAAAGGTGATGAATTCACAAAGATTAGAACATATTCTCATAACCCTTATCATGTGGGGAGTGTACAATTGCATGTCATGTATTCTACCCAAAGGTGATTATGTGACTTTGCATGTAACTCTCTGGATGTGTACTTGTACGTCAAGTTACACAATGCTCACATGATGCTAATTATATACTGCTTGTTTTTCAGTCACCTTTTCTGTAAATGATAATTCCGTCATCATTGAGGTTTTTACTGCTTCAAATTTTAAGTTGTGGACATATGATTTGTTGCTTGAGAAAAGAGCAATCGAATTTACTTACTGTCCATGAAGCGTTCCACTCTGGAACACTTGAAAAGAGGTTTGCCTGCGGATTGCACTACTATAAGATGATAGAAGCCTTAGTTGCTTGAAATTATGTCTTGTCTGATATTGAAATTAGGACACATCTGCAAAGATTGTGTTTAAGTCCTAATGACATATACATCTCGTATATGATTAAAAGGTTGTCAAGTTTAATAGTGGCCGTTAGTATTTTGGCAAGTATTATAATACGAAATAGCTTAAAGGGTCATTTGTCAAATACTTGGTAGATTCTGGGGTGATAATTTAATTACTATACCTGAAAATCCTAACAAAAAGATTCACTCGAAATTATTTTGTATCTTACTTAGATTGTTCAAAAGGGTATTGATTTTAAGCCCCTAAAGAAGATACAAGAATTATGATATCACATACTGTAAAGTTTCTACAGCTTGATGAGGATAGCTGCTCTCAGACTATTAAGGATAATAGTATGATAGAGGTCACTATGTTTTTGTCTTTACCTATACAGATAATTATGGAATCTCCTGTTCCATAGACTAAACTTGTTGAGGTTCAAGGTACTATTCTTGATAGAGTTTATAATGAAATTTCTTAAATCTCTCAAGTGTATAATGAAGTGGTTGCAGCTTTATTAAGGAGATTTGTTAGGGAAAGACGATCAGTTATACCATCAGACTATATAGTCTATTTATGAGAGCATAATTACAATATCCACTATATGGTTGATGTAATGACATATTTATAAATGTCGTTTCTTATTCTCAATCAAGTATGTGATTAGATGCCATAAAAGGCGATATACAATCTATGAAACATCATAGTGTTTGGAAACTAACTTACTTGCCTAAAGATTACAAGTTCATTAGTTGCAAATTGGCGTACAAAATTAAAAGAATTTCAAAGAAAGATTGTAGAATTTAAAGCCAAATTTGTAACTAACGTTTTAACTCTGAAAGATGGGTGGATTGTTTATAGTGAAAAAATAATTATTTCTTTAAATATTCTTTCAGAGTGAACGTGGCATTAATAATTTATTTTGATATAAAGTTACGCCAAATAGATACAAAATATATATTGTGCAACTGGATGATTTTGCAGCAGATTCAAGTAAACTTGTATATAGACTGAAAAATGTCTAATTCATGGTTTTAAGCAAGTTTCTAGACAATATTATTAAAGTTTCATAGTATTGTTATTTTGTTTAATTGGGAACAAATTAATTCAATATATTGCAAGGTTAGTGGGAGGAAATTTATTTTTTCTCATACTTTATGTACATGATGTTTTGCTTACAAGTTGTGACATTGAGACATCTTATATTCTTTGTTAAGGATTGTTTTTGCCATATTATATTAGATTTTCTCGTAGGACATTTGCTGATTGTATATTGGAAATATTCAATATACATCATTGCAAGTCAGGAATTGCTCCTGTTGTTAAGGGTGATGGACTAAATCTATCACATTGTCCTTACTTAGATATTGAGAAAATCTAATTAAATGGTGTATCTTATGTCAGTGCACTTAAAAGTATAATGTATGCTCGAATTTGCACTAGACTAAATGTTGTCTTTGTGACAGGACTTCTAGGCAGATATTGGTCAAATCCAGGACATGATCACTGGGTTGCTGTCAAGAAGATTTTAAGGTGCTTAAAGAAGATAAGAGATTATATGCTAATTTATAGACATGTTCAATTTTTGCAGTTTCTAGAGTATTTAGATGTAAACTTTGCTGGCTGTTCTGATGACATGCAATCAATAATGGAATACAGATTTATGTTAGTAGGAAGTGCAGTAAATAAAGTTCTTTGTTATCTCCTACTATGTATGCAGTGTTAGTAACATTATTTTGGCTTGTTACTTGGGCTATTAGGCTCCAAAACCTCATGACGAAATTTATCGCTTTAACTTGATGGATAGACCTATACGGTTGTATTGAGATAACAAATTTGTAGTATTATTTATTTATTGCAGATGTCTCAAGGGGTCTAAATATATGGTGGTATGATATTTTTACCATAAAGAAACGGTATAGAAATGTGACTTATAATATAACATATTTTCACAGATGATGTGGTTGTAGATCCACTAACTAAAGGCCTACGCCCATGTGTATTTTAGTAACATATCGTTAACATGGGCTTAGGATTATCTTCGGATACTGTTGTTTAGTGGGAGCTATTTTGGCTTTACTCTGGTAAAGTTCACATCTGTGGTTCGTTACACTTAGTAACGGTTTGATATGTATCAATTTTTGCATTCAATAAAATATTTTGAATGTGTTGTTATTATGTTGAATACATATTGATAAAGTCTCAAGGGATTGTATAAACCTTGAGTGAAGGCTAGGGGCATCCGGGCATCCGGTTATTAGCCTTGTGCATATGTCTTGTGATACATAAAGAAATATTAATCATAAGGACAAGACATATGTGGGTTCATTGGAACCATAAAGCATTCTCTTGTGGTACAAGTTTTTGTGACACCTAAGGTAAGAGAATGGTGACTGACAAATGGGATCTCGTTATAAGAGACGTTATCCATTTGACACACTACCATATTGAATCCATATCAATAAAGTTAAGAACATCCGTGACCATAGAAGGCTCTGTGTGTATACACGCAGTAACCGCCATGATTCGATGTTTAAAACTTTATGGGATATGATTGACTATTAAGAATTATCTCTGGACCAAATGTGTGCACATACGGTACGATTTTAATTAATATAGTCCAAGTGGGAGAATGTAAGAGTTTTCATAATGTTGACTAAATTAATTGATATTGTAATTTACTGTTTTTACAGTTACCGTAAAACATGGTTGGTCTAAAGAGAGATAGAAGGTTTCTTAATTAGTCTAATATGGGCTGGCTAGTGTGGGCTGAGTTGAGACTGGCCCGTAATGAGGGGGACTGGCTGGAAACTCTATAAATAGTGCTCAAGTCTCTCCTCTAACCCTAATTCTCACATGTATCCTCACCTAAGGGGCGTTTACCTAACGTTAAACGTGAGGGGGGCCGCCTCATTGAGCCATTGATACGGAGGGTAATAGAGGAGAATGACCTGATGCGTGGATCCCCTTGATATATGTGGGTAATCCTTTTTCTGCTTCCGCTTTATGTTCGATGGATCCAGGTGCGTTAATCTTTCTACTCAATTATGCATGTTCTTGTTCTGGTTATGGAGATCTTGGCTTGCGCAATTTGCGTCTAACAAAAAACAGATTGGACATTACCAATAAAGTGGAGGGAAAAGGAGGAAAACGAGTAGGGAAAAAAATGAAAATTCCCAACTTTGCTCAATTGGACGTGAAAGGAAGAGGTATGTTGTTTTCTGCATAGTGAAAATGGGGAAAAATGTTGAACAAGAGTCGTCCCGATCTACGTTTGGCGAGAAAAGAATAATCATTTTGGCCCCTTTTTGAAGGGATTCAACTTTTTTTTTTTTTTTTGGCCATACACAAAACGTGTGCCAATTTGCTAGTACTATTAACGTGAATACAATATAGAAATTATTAACATATCATCATTCAATGCCATTCACATAGCATTATTTCATACCCACCACATTTTACCAAACAAAAATACCGGAATAGTCATGCCATGCCATCCCTTGATTCCCTTCCGCTCTATCATGTCAAACACGACATTACTTTCAATGCCGACGATCTTCCCAAAGGACAACTACCGAAATGTCATGATTAAATTTTCCATGGAATTTCTTGATTATTGGAAGAAAACAAATATCGAGATTAAATTTGGGGAACAAAAATCACCAAGCCTATTGAGATTGTTATTTATTAATAACTAGAGATTATTCAGCAGCTTCAAATAATCCGACGTCGACTTCGATGGAATTTATTGGAAGATATTTTGTCCCAAAAAGCAAAGATACACATAAAAGTACTCCAAACTATTTTGTCCGTGAAGGAGATTGCAATGAATATTGATCTCATGGCCGTTTCCACTCCGTTTCCTGGAAAGCTCTCGCTTTTGACACGGCTTCTTTTGGCCAGAAAGCCCTGAAGGCATCATGTCAAAGGTAGCATTGATTGCAATCGAAATTAGATCGTTTGTTGACATATAGTCATTTAGCAAGATATCATTATCTCAAGTCTCTAGTAAGTAGATAATAAAATTCTGAGGGCATTACCGTGTAATATTTTATTTTGCGCTATTCTTGCACTTCATCGGGACTATATATGCATTTATAACGCGATAAACCAATTTTACGACTTGTTACAACATTTTTTTGTACATTACGACAAAGCGGCGTAATATTGTTTAGCACGGCAAGTGTTCATAGAAGTTATCGTTCAAGGTGATCAATTACTACAATGAAAATTAAAATACACCTGTAATTTGTTGACAAATGTAACCGCATCAATTGAGTTGGGTAATTGTGATAAGCATATCAGTCCATGTAAACTAATTATTGTTATTTGGTGTGTATAAAAATATCCGAATAGGATGGGAGGAATATCACGCTTCATGCAAATTGGGATTACTTGAATTAGGATTACTTGATTGCTCGATGGATTCCATAGATCCGATTATCATGGGAAGAAAAACCAAATGCATAAATAAATAATGCTTTTCTGCGGAAATATTGTTTGATAAATAAATAATGCTTTTCTGTGGAAATATTGTTTGATCCATTCTAAATCTATTATACGGGTGCCAATTGAGTGTTAAGTTTTTCGATTTTACTAAATTAATCCTAAACATCTTAATGGAATTTCATGCAAAAGTTTATAACTTAATTAGCAAATTTGGAAAATTTATTATTGAATTGGCATACATATAATAAGTATAGCATTGATTGGATAATTTTTCCATTCTCTGCCGTTGGTAACGGGACTTACACAACGTACAACGTAAGACAACCGAGAAGAACAACGTGGCATGGAGGCTTGCCAAGATGTTTCGCTAATTAACAATGGAGGGGACTTGACTTGCGCGTGGATGGATGAAATGAAAAGCAGATGCCCCCTCACTTATTCTTACAAAGTCATCGTACGAGAATAAAATGTGTTGAGCCATATTTTGGCAATGGGAAAATAGATGTTTCGATGTGAAATACGATGGGGAAGGTGATCAAGACTCGGTTCAGGTCAGGAATGTGATGACCATCCAATTCTTGCTTTTCAATAGTCCATCAACTCCAGCGCAATCGAGTTCACAAGAAAATGGAGAAAAAGGGTCGGCGTCTCTCGTTCAAAATACATTGGTTTAAAGTATTTAGGTTTAATGGTCGATTTGGCTTGGTATCTTGGAAGGTAAGTTGTGACTTGCTTTTTTTTTTTTTTGATCGAAAAGAAGTGACGTGGTATTCTTACTTAAAAGGAGAATTACAAGATAAGAGCGGACTAATGTCCGAACATAATAGATTCCAAAGAGGCATTGGCGGGTTAATCCACCAGTTGAAAGGGAGCGTGTTCGCTCGGTGAGAACGTGCAATCCAGTCCGCAGCCCGGTTTTCTTCGCGTGTACAACATTTCACTTGGACATTCACACACTGGCCCAGCTCTTGTTTGCATTTTCTGACCGCTTCTTTTAAATTCCACTGAGAATCGGCCCGGCCCATTACTTGATCAACTGCTAGACTACAATCAGATTCGCAAATCCAACGAAGCTGTTGACTTCTAAAGTCCCCCACGTGCCTCCTTTGAAAGTCTTGGATATAAAAGAAACCGTGAAAGAGGGCGTTGAGTTCCGCCTCCTGCGAAGAAGAAGCCCTAGAAGTGCTTGCGAAACCCTCGACCATCACCCCCGACGAATCCCTCGCAACTCCAGCCACCGAGCAAATAAACTCGCCGGGAATCCAAGATGCATCCACATTCAACTTCAGTTCAGATCTATCCGGGAATTTCCATCTCAGAGGTAAGTCTCGATTAGGGTTTGGTCGATTCTTTCTCGTCTGTCCTTGAGTACCAATTGAGTGCTGTTCTTGCGCACATCTCAGCGTGTCAGCCGAATTCGGTGCTTTTGCTCGGAAGATCCAGCCGTTCCTTGCCTTCCAGATGTACCAGAGAATCAATCATGTATATTCCAGTCAGGTATGTCCTTAGTTGTACGAAGAGCTTCCATTATCCACTTATCGGCTCGGGTAATCGCATTTGTTGGACTTAAACCCCTGCAAGTTGAATCTGCCCATATGCGTTTGGTCCATTTACACAAAAAGAAGAGATGTTCGGTTGATTCTACCTTCGTACAACAGATTGGACAAAGTGGATCTGTGATGATTTTTCTTCTGTTTAGGTTTTCCCTCGTGGGGATGGCATTTTGACATAGCGCCCAGAGGAAAGTCTTGATTTTTGGTAGCACTTCAAGGCTCTAGATTCTTGTCCATAAGGTACGTGGCGGTCGAAACGAGCAGGAAGCCTTATTTATGTTTTGCTGTGAATTGACTACAATTGCTCTGTTGTAGCCACTTTTAACAGTATATTTTCCAAAGATAGTGTTGCTGTCCAAACTAGATAATCTGGATGCAATAGCGGGTTCAGTGGAATAGCCAGAATCTCATTGACCATATCTTCGTTATACAGCTGTTGAATCTTTTGAAAATTCCACTCTTTGGAATTTTCCTGTATGAGTTCAGAAACCATCAGGGGTTCTGATGTATTGCTTTGTCCACCCCGTACCTCTTGTATCAACCATTTATCTTGTCGAATACGAATAAATTTCCCATCCCCAACTGACCATTTGATGTTTTCTTTAATTGTATCTCTGCCAACAATCAAACTCCGCCATCCCCATGAAGGACGTTGTCCAGTACTCGCTGTCCAGAGGTCCCCAGTGGGAAAATATAGTCCTTTCAGCACTCTACTACACAATGCAGAGGGAGAGTTGGATAGCCTCCAAACTTGCTTGCCTAGCATGGCATAATTAAAGGTAAGCAAATCTTTGAAACCCATTCCTCCTTCATCTTTACGAGTTTTCATTTCCTCCCACTTTTTCCAATGAATTCCCCTCTTCTTATCATCTTTTTTTCCACCAGAATGATGCAATTCGCTGTTCAATGGATCGACAGATAGATATTGGAAGCTTAAAGATGGACATAGCATGCATAGGGATGGACTGAACAACGCTTTTAATCAGCACCTCCTTGCCTGCCTTGGTAAGTAATTTCTCTTTCCACCCTTCAAGCTTTGAATTGACCCTGGCTAATATCCATGCAAAAAGTTCTTTTTTTGATTGTCCCCAATCTGTAGGAATACCTAAATACTTCCCTGTTTTTTCAAATACCGGAACCCTTAATTCCGTGGCCATATTTCTTTTCAATGTATAGGGACAGTTAGCACTAAAAAACACCCCCGATTTGTTTAAGTTTATAGCTTGGCCCGAAGCATAGCAGTACTGTTTTAATAGCAATGCCAGGTTTTGACATTCCATGATAGTACCATCCATAAAAAAGATAACATCATCTGCAAACAATAAATGTGATAGTGTAGGACAAAACCTGTTCAACTGAATTCTTTGGAGACTACCATCTGTAATAGCTTTATGCATCAGCCAAGTGAGAACATTAAAGACCAGAATAAATAAATAAGGTGAAAGTGGGTCGCCTTGTCTCAGTCCCCTTGAGGGATGGAAAAAATTGGTAGGTTCTCCATTAATCTTCACGCTGAAAGAAACTGTAGACACACATTGCATGATAAGTGTGATCCACTTTCCACAAAATCCCATATGCTGCATACAATCCCTTAGAAAATCCCATTCAATTCGATCATATGCTTTCTGCATATCTAGTTTAAGGATGGCCTGATGTTTGTGCCTCTTTTTTGTGATGCGCAGTTGGTGTAATACTTCCTACACAATAAAGATATTGTCCTGTATCTGTCTACCTTGGACAAATGCACACTGCTCTGGTTCAATAATAACAGGTAACCACTTCTTTAGTCTGTTTGCTAGAAGTTTTGAAATTACTTTGTAACTGAAGTTGCATAGGCTAATAGGTCTGTATTGACTTATGGTTTCAGGGTTCTTCACTTTAGGGACTAAGGATATATGCGTCTGGTTGAGAATGGGATCAAGAAGCCCTGTCTGGAAAAAATTCAGAACTAACTGGAACAGGTCAGTTTTTATATTATCCCATGATTTTTGATAAAACATACCATTGAAACCATCTGGGCCAGGAGCTTTAAGTGCTCCCATTTGAAAAACAACTTCTTGGACCTCCTCAATCGTAGGTACAGCCACAAGATCATCATTCATGTGTTGTGTGATAGGTGAGGGACATTGGGTGAGAATAGGTTGGTATTGCCTTGGGCCCTCTGAAGTATATAGCTCTTTATAAAATGACAGAATATGGTTGCGGATTAGGCTTGGATCTCTACACCATTGTGCATCTTCCATTTGCAGCATTGTTATTCTATTTCTCTGCCTCCGTTGGATAGTTGATGCATGAAAAAATCTGGTATTCTTGTCTCCCCATTGCATCCATTTAATCCGGGACCTCATACCCCAAAATTGTTCCTCTTGTCTGTGTAATTTTGCTATCTGCTGAATAATGCTCTGTTTTTCCTTTCTGCTAGTGTGCTGGTCATACCGATTAGTAAGCTTTGTAAGAGCCATATTCAACTCTTTTTTCTGCAGCCTAGCATTAGCAAACTTTTCTTTACTCCACTGTGCCAATACTTTTGATGTCTCCTGTAATTTTTCTGAAAAGGTGCATGGTGAGATAGAGTTAGATTTCCATGTTTGTTGCATGAGTTCATAATACTCTTCATGTTCTGTCTAGAAAACCTCCATTTTGAAAGACCTCTTTGTCTTTATCTTCCCAGGGTAGAGTCGGAGAATAAGAGGACTATGATCCGATCCAATGGCTGGAAGGGCTTGTACTTCAGCTTCAAAAAAGGTAATTCTCCACTCTAAGGTGCATAGTGCTCTGTCTAAACGTTTCTTCACAAGATCTTCCCCATCTCTATTATTGGCCCAAGTATATGCACACCCATGACTATCCATGTCCATTAGGGAGAGGTCATTTATCATATTTCTGAATGCTGCAATTCGACTATTATCCGCTTCTTTTTTCCCAACTTTTTCCCACACATACATAATTTCATTAAAATCACCCATGCAGATCCATGGCCAGGAACTATTCGATTTAATGTGACCCAAAGTTTGCCACAAGTTCAGTCTCTCTCCAAAATTGGTAGATGCATGGATAAAAGTAATTTGCATATGTTGCCTGCTATCTGGATCCATACAATCTACATCAATATAATGTTTTGAACTAGTTTTTACCTTCAATAACACTTCCTCCTGCCACATAAGAGCTAAACCCTCTGCTGTTCCTGCTGGATTAACTAGGAAAATTTTCTGGAAAAGTAGTTTTTTGCAAACTTTTTCCACCATAGCCTATTTGTTTTTAGTCTCCATAAGAAATAAAATGCTGGGCCTTTCTTTAGCCGTTAAGGCTTTTAGCTCTTGAATTGTCAGGGGGTTGCCCAGCCCCTGACAATTCCAATTAACAATTTTCATGATGTCACAGGTGGCTTATTAGGGCCAGCCACCAGAGCCCATTCTTGTCCTTCTACAGCCAGTTTCACAGGAGTATCCAGAAATTCTTTACTTCCCAATCCGATGGTATGGAGATGACAGCCCATGAACCAACCCCTGATATGCACATGGGAGCTTGCAGCAAAAGAAGACTTGATAGTTCTCTTGGCAAAGAGATCGTTCAACTTCATGAAGGGTCTGTTAATGCAGGCAGAGACCATGGCAAATCGGTTCACTGTTCTGAAACCCATAATCCAGTCCTATCAAAAGTAGGAAAAAGCAGTAAGAAGAATATGAAAGTTCAGAAGGCGAAAAAATAGAAGTGTATTTCGGAGAACATCCCCCTCCTCATTGTGACTTGCTTGACTAGCCCCCAAGATGTAATATTTAAATCTTTTTGACCAAGTCAAAAAGATAGTGGTATGATCCGAAAAAAAAAATGGAATGCATGAAGAAACCGAGACACTCGGGGAAAAGAAAGAAAGAGGAAGAGAAAGAGAAAGGAAAGAAAGAAAGAAGAGGAAAGGGAAAAGAGAGAGGGTTTTGCACCATAGGGACCTCGACAAGCCAATTTGACTTCATATCACGACATCTGATAAGTGCTTGCACCCTTTATTTATCCAATTAGAGTAATATTTGGGGTTAGGGCACCAATTTGGGATTTTTTGGATTTTGAACTATGAGTTTCGACTAAATAGTCATTGAGTTGCGAAGATATACATAAATTATAGTTTATGGTGTTGTAGAACGGTAGGATTTTACGAAACTCAATTTGAACTTACGATTTGTTCAAAACAAAATTTTGAAATTGACCACAAGTGGTGAATAGTGTGTGACCAGTGGCTTTTGGACTGAAATTCAACGATTTTGGACTCGATTTTGGGTCGGCCAAGTTATGGATAAAAAGATCTTCTTTTTGACTATAAGCTCGCCTGAAGTGTTGTTTAGTGGAGAGAGTTACGGCATAATCGAGTTTCGCGCTCAACTTTTGTGTTGTGGATAATTTTGAATATCTACATTGGTTGAAAGTTTTGTTGAGGATTCCTTTCGTTAGCTTAAGATAGCCGTTTTATAATTGTTGTGGCATTTTAAACAGATTTTATTGCTAACATCTAAATTTTAGCTATTATATTTAGTCATTTTATATTAAAGTTACGTTAGACAATAGACATTTCATGGCATCTAAATAATGATAGCGTTTAGAATTACTTTATCTGCATTAAGCATGTCACAGGGACAAAATGGATGATGATCAATTTGACCGATTTAGTCCACGTTTAAAAGAATTGCACTCAAAGATCGGGTTATATAGACACATTCAAAGATTATTTCTATAATCTTTAAGGGAAAAGTGGAGAAATTGATCAAGTTCGGTGAAGTCAAACAATGTTCAGCGTCCGAAATTCAAGCGGTGGAGATTAAAAGCTAAAGTAAACCGGGAAAGGAATTGGCTGTAATCAGGAAACGAATTCTGGAAAGATTGGAAGCTGAATTAGAAAATGCCGGGGGCAATAAAGATCAATAACGGATAATGGCCAGAGCAATTAACGGAAAGAATGAAGCTGGCCGAGGAATCGGTAATGGAAGTGAGCGAATTTGGACGCGTTCTCGGGAATATGAGTAGAAGCTAAAATGGAAACCAAAAGATTTGAATTCCAGATCCGAAAGTGAATTAGAGAAATTCGCGACCGATTCTCGGTGACAAATTGAGCCAAAATTCGGCGATTTTTGGACATCATCCCTATTGTTGAATCCATCAACTTCCATGCTTTACATGCCCAGACACACCAGGTGAGAGGAAAGTAGCCAGAGTTGAGGGTGAGAATTCGTGAGGAATGGACCAATAAAAACGGTGAATCTCACTCAAGGCGGTTTACGCGGCGCGCTCTTGTAACAATCCTCCTATCCAGCACGTTGCCTCGTCCTTACTGTATATCGTCGTCCCTCCAAGGTCCCGCTTGCTGGCCGTTGCAACTCTAACATCACCACCGGTCACCGACGCAAGCTTATGTCCACGATTTTTGCCCTTCTAGCAATCCTGGTGATTCTCATTGACGTCCAGCAGCATCCCCAGAGGTACGGGTGAGCCTCTACAAGGAAGTGTACCATAGAAAGCAAATACATAAATAAATAATGCCTTTCTGTGGAAATATTATCGGATCAGCTGTAAATCTATTATACAAATGCAAATTTAGTCATAATTTTCACAAATTTAGTCCTAAATATTTTAGTGAATTCTAATATATAGCCAACGGTTTGCGATGTAAGATGGCACAAATTATCCATAAGGACTACAATGAAATTTTGTAAAAAAGTTTATCACTCAATTGAGAAAATTGAGAAAATTATGATTGAATTGAAAGCCGTACAATAAATTTAGCATTGATCGGGTAATTTTTCCATTTCTTGCCGTTGGCAATGGGACTTACACAACGTACAGCATAATACAACCAAGAAGAAAAACATGGCATGGAGACTTACCAAGATGTTTAGCTAATAAACAATGGAGGGGACTTGACTTGTGCTTGGATGGATGAGAAGAACAACATGGCATGGAGACTTGTCAAGATGTTTCGCTAGTAAACAATGGAGGGGACTTGACTTGCATTAGGCTCAATTTTTTCTTATAAAGTCATCATTTGAGTGAATAAAGTGTGTCAGGCCACATTTTGTCAAGATGTTTCGCTAATAAACAATGGAGGGGACTTGATTTGCGCTTGGATGGATGAGATAAAGAGCAGATGCCCACTCACTTTTTCTTATAAAGTCACCATTTGAATGAATAAAGTGTGTCGGGCCATATTTTGGCAATGTAAAAACAGATATTAGGGGTGACCAAGACTCGGTTCATGTCGTGAACGTGATGACCATCTAATTCTTGCTTTTCAATATTCCACCAAACCTGGCACAATCAAGTTCACAAGACAATGGAGAAAAAGGGTCAGCATTTATGATTTAAAATCCATTGGTTTAAAGTATTTTGCCTTGAAGGTGGATTTGGTTTGGCATCTTGGATAGTAAATTGTGAATTGCTTGACTAAGCCCCAAACATGTAACATTTAAATCTCTTTGACCAATCAAAAAAGGTCACGTTCAGCATAAAGAGACTGAGAGAGAGGAAAGAAGGGAGAAGAGGAAAGGGTAATGAGGAGGGTTTTGCGCCACAAGAACCTCATCAAGCCAATTTGACTTCTATCGCAATGCCCAATAAGTGCTCGCATCCTTCATTTATCTAATCGGAGTAATATTTGGGGTTAAGGTACCAATTTGGTGCTTTATGGATTTTGAACTACGAGGTTCGATTAAGTAGTCGGTAAGCTACAAATATATATAGAAATAATAGGTTAGGGTGTTAGGAGCCATAGGATTTTATAAAACTCGATTTAGACTTACAATTTGCTCAAAACAAAATTTTGAAGTTGAAAGTGATGAGTAGTGCACGATCAGCATCTTTCAGACTGAAATTTGACAGTTTTGAGCTTAATTTTGGGTCAGTCAAGTTATGGGTCTTCTAGTGCTTCAAAAGATCTTGCTTTTGACTTAAGCTCATTACAGCATGACCGAGTTTTGCCCTCAATCTTCGTGTTATAGATAATTTTAAATATCTATAATGGTTGAGAGTTTTGTTGAGGAGTCTTTTGTTAGCGTTAAGCTTAATATAGCCATTTTGTAGTTGTTATAGTATTTTAAACAGTTTTTATTGTTGACACCTAAATTTTAGTTATTATATTTAGTTGTTTTATAATAAAGTTACGATAGACATTATATATATTCCTTGTCATCTAAATAATGATAGTGTTTAGAAGTACTTTATCTGCATTAATCATGTTAGAGAGACAAAATGAATGATGATCAATTTGACGGATTTAGTCACCTTTAAAAAAATCGCACTCAAAGATTGGGTTAGATATGGAAGCATTCAAAGATTATTTCTATCATCTTCGAGGGAAAGTGGAAAATTTGGTCAAGTTCGGTGAAAACAAACAATATTCAGCATCCGAAATTCAAGCGGTGGAGATTAAATGCCAAAGAAAACCGTGAAAGGAATTGGCTCTAATCAAGAAACAAATTCTGGAAAGATTGGGAGCCAAATCCAAAATCTGGTGGGCAATAAAGATCGATAACGGATAATGGCCAGAGCAATTAAGGGAAAGAATCAAAGCTGGCCGTGGAATCGTGAATGGAGATGAGCGAATTTGGACGCGTTCACTTCCACATCATCCCCATTGTCGAATCCTCCTATCTAGCACATTGCCTCGTGCCTGCAGTCTCTCGTCGTCCCCCCGTGGCCCCGCTTGCTGGCTTTGCAACTCTAACATCGCCACAAGTCACCGACGTGAGCTTACGTCCACGTTTTTTCCCTTCTAGCAATCCTGGTGACTCTCATTGACGGCCGGCAGCAGCCCCAGAGGTACGGGTGTGCCTCTACAAGCGTGTCCGCATGTCCTTGCATCTTTGATGTTCCTGTCCCGACCGCTCCAGTGAAGTTCAGCAATCTCCGTGTTGCAATCAATCCCGGCCCTCCTCATCATTGCGCCCAGCAAATCTAGACCATAGCCGACACTACGCAGAGCTCCCTCACTGCACTTCCAGCGAACGACATCAGCTTCCCGACGCGATGTCCCTACGGCGAAAGGCTAGCACCCCTCCCGTACCGTCGGCGTCCAGCACTCGTCTGTGGAGTCGTTTTATTCTATCCCATGTGAGGATTTAATCGATGGTCAAAAGAAAGCAATGGGTTAAGAAAGCAAAAAGACCAGAAGTGGGCGTAATTGGACTGAGTGGAATATGTAAGAAAGTGAGAAGGAGATAGTCGAGAGAGAAGAACGGGAGAATTTCTCTTGTATTCTATATTGATCAATGTACAATGTTTACATTGTTTATAATACAAAGTCTGTATATGAAAAACAAGTAAATATTTTACAATATTTGTATCCGATTAGATCTGATACTAATTGGATGTAGATCCAATATTAAATGGATATAATTGATCTTCGGATGATATTGGAGAATCTTCACGCGTATCTTCCAACACTCCCCCTCAAGCTAGTGGCTTGTAGATATCCAAGACACCTAGTTGTTTAGGAGATACGTGTGCTGACTTTGACACAAGGGCTTGGTGAATACGTCCGCCGGTTGCTCTTCTGTTCGGATCTCTAGTGTCTCAATTATCCCTTGCTGGATCTTTTCTCGCATGAAATGGCAGTCCACTTCTATATGCTTCGTTCTTTCATGAACTATTGGGTTCGAGGCAAGTTTGAGGGCCGCATTGTTGTCACAAAATAATTTGGTTGGTCCTTCAATTTGTACCCCAAGATCACGAAGCAATCCACGTAGCCATACTATCTCACATACGGTCTTTGCCATGGCTCGATACTCTGCTTCTGCTGAGGATAATGAAACAGTTGATTGTTTCTTTGTCTTCCATGAAAGTAAAGAATCCCTACAGAACCCTGTTATGGATCTCTTGCTCATCGGACATGTCGCATAATTTGCATCGCAATATGCCGTCATTCTCATATCACATTTCTTGGAGAGAAGAATTCCAAGTCCTGGACATTTCTTCAGATACTTTATCACTTTGAGTGCTGCATTCATATGAGACTGCTTTGGATTGTGCATAAACTGACTAAGAGTTTGCACAGCATAACTGATGTCCGGCCTGGTCATAGTCAAGTAGGTGAGCTTTCCAACAAGTTTCTGATAGCTCATTGAATCTTTCAGTATAGGATCAGATTCTTGAGAGATTCCAGCATCATATTTTGCTGTGGTCAATTTAATATTCTGCTCTATTGGAATTACTGCTGGCTTACATCCTGACAGTCCAGCTTCTGATATGATTTCTAAGGCAAATTTTCTCTGGCTGAGACATATTCCTTGATCTAAGCGAGTAATTTCTATTCCAAGAAAATACTTTGGCGACCCTAGATCTTTTATATGGAAAGTAGAGTGCAAGTATTTCTTGAAACTTTTAACAGCCTTCTCATCATTGCCCATAATCAAGATATCATCTACATATATCATCAAGTATATAGATGACGTACCTTTGGTCCATGTGAAAACAGCATAATCAAATTTGGACTGTTGAAAACCAGCAGCTATCAGCGACTAAGAGAATTTGGCATACCATTGTCTGGATGCTTGCTTGAGCCTATATAAGGATTTGCGGAGACGACATACTTTATCCTCCCCCTGTCTCCGTAAACCCTGTGGTATGTCCATATAAATCTCTTCAGCTAAATCTCCATGCAAGAATGCATTATGGACATCCATTTGATGTAATGGCCAGTCCTGGTAAGCTGCTACAGAGAGGAATGAACGGACTGTAACGTCTTTGGCTATGGGTGAGAAGGTTTCGTGATAATCAAAACCTTCATTATGTGTGAAACCCTTTGCTACTAGCCGGGCTTTGTACCTTTCAATCGAACCATCGGCTCGATATTTGATCTTGTAGACCCATTTGCATCCAATGGGTCTGCGATGTGGAGGTAGACTAACAAAATCCCATGTCTGATTGTCCACTAGGGCCTGCAATTCTTCTTTCATCGCCTTTTGCCATCGTGGGTCAGTACTCGCCTCTTCATAGTTTGATGGTTCTTGTTCTTCAAAAATGCGAGTAATACAACATCTATGCTTCTCGGATAACCGATCGAAGGAAACATACGAGGAAATTGGAAAAAGAATACCTGGATTTCTCACTCCACATATGTAATCCTTGGTCCAAGTTGGAGGATGTGTTGTTCGTCCGGACCGTCTTGGCTGAATGTCATCAGAAGAAGACTGATTTGCTGGAATATCCATAGGCAGGGTCTCCAATGTAATCCTCTCATTTGGTTCTTGATTCGTGTCTTCTGCTAAAGGTGTCATTGGCATAATGGACGCAGGAGCAGGACCTGTATTAGTTGACGAGGGAAGCAGAACATATCCAGGAGCATTGATGGATTCTTTGACATTGTGAGTCTGAGAATAGTCCTATCTGTTCCTGTCTGATTCCTTTATAGAAAAAGGAAAAAAATCTTCTCGGAAAGAAACATCTTTGCTAACAAAGAATTCACCTGTGGAGGGATCATATATTCGGTATCCCTTCTGTAGGGTAGCATACCCCATAAATATGCAGCGGCGAGCTCGTGGACCCATCTTATCCTTAGGTCCTACTATAGACGCATAGCATAGACATCCAAAAATCCTTAAATGATTAAGATATGGCTTCTTCCCAAAAAGAATTTCAAAAGGGCTTCGACCATTAAGAACCTTGGTGGGCATACGGTTGATCAAATATGTTGCAGTCAATACACATTCCCCCCAAAAAATATCTGGAATGAAACCCTGAAATTTTAAGGCCCTAGCTACTTCCAGCAAATGCCGATGCTTCCTTTCCACTATTCCATTTTGTTGAGGTGTGTATATGCAAGAACTCTCATGCAAAATCCCATGAGATGATAATAAGGTCGTACACTCATGATTGAAAAACTCTTTCCCATTATCTGTCCTAATTTTTTGAATAGTTTTCCCAAATTGGGTTTTCGACAGAGAGAGGAAGGTTTTTAAGTACGAAATGACTTGACTCTTAGATTGCATGAGGAAAATCCATGTAGCCCTTGAATGATCATCCACAATGGTAAGAAAGAAACGAGAGCCATCATGATTCAGCATATGATACAGTCCCCAAACATCCATATGAAGTAAAGAGAAAATGTCAGTTGCACGACTTTTGCTCAATCGAAAATGGTTGCGAGATTGCTTTGCAAGTGGCAAATATGACATTGAGAATAGGGAAATGATGAACTATGACCCAATCTTGAATGGAAAATGAAATTTTTATCATTGGTAGTCAGATTACACAATGATTGTTTATTGCAATGAAAAAAATCCAGATTCTTGGATGAACTTCTCCAGAAAAATAGTCCATCTGATTGATTACCCCATCCCATCAGTTTCCCAGTCGAAAGGGCCTGAAATTGACAACTATTAGCATTGAAGGAAACTTGACATGAGTTTTCCTTACAAGCTCTAGACACAGATATAAGATTGAACTGGAACAGGGGAATATATAGCACATTGGTGAGAATGATTTCAGAACTAAGACTAACTGTCCCGGTTGTAGTAACATGAGCAGTATTCCCATTTGGCAATTGTACTAAAATGGGATTATCAAGTTCTTTATTAATAGTAGTAAACAATGTTTTCTCACATGCAATATGATCACTGGCTCCAGAATCAACAATCCAAGTATTTCTCGATATATTGTTTATTCGATAATGAGAAATACCTATAAAGCTGCCCCCCTTTTTTTGAACATCCAATATGTGCAATGTCTGCATCAACTGCTCATATTCAGCATGAGTGATTGGATGATTTGTACCCGCCTGTCCTGTAAGTTGATATGCTGCTGCTGATATTTCTTTCCCTTTTTTTCATCAGGTTTGCCATGCAGCTTGCAGCAATTCTCTATGGTGTGATGAGGTCGTCTGTAGTATTCACAATATAATTTGGCCTTATTTTTTGGATTCGGCCCATAGGAATTAGGCCCATAAGAGCTCTGCCCAAAGAATTGGGCCGCGAGAATTAGGCCCATACGGATTTGGCCCATGGCTTCGCGAAAAATTCCCACCGTTGGATCCTTTAATGAGCAAACCATCTCCACCGTCCAGATCTCCATGTGTTCGTGCCCCTCTCCAGCCATCCGATCGCTGCATGCGATCGTGACCGTCCGCGGCAGAGCCTTTAAAAGGCTTAGCTTCCGCGAATGCTAGGGTTTCATCGCGTTTCCTTTCTAGGGTTCGCGAGGCTCTCTCCATTCGTGCGGCGAGGGCTAGGGTTTCCGCCCCCTTTCCTTCAGTCGAAGCAAGCCTTTGGCTTTCTTCTTGCACGGCAAGCTGAAATATTCGGCCGATTGAGGGTGCTGGCTCCATCACGAGTATCTGTGACCTGAAATGGAGGTAAGAATCATTAAGGATAAGGAGAAATCGAGTCGCTTTCTCCCTGTCCTCTATCGCCTTATACTATTGAATGGTTGTTTCGGGTCCGTTTAGTTTCTCCTCCGCTGCTTCTAGTTCGTTCCAGAGCCCTGACAACTCGTTGAAGCACGTTGTCACAGACGTGTTTCCTTGCTTCAGTTCTATAAGAGCTTGATGTAGCGAGAAGATTCTCGCCCGATCCAGTTTCCCGTACATTTCTCTTATATTATCCCAAAAAATTTTCGAATCTTCTGTTAGGGGCAACCCAGCTGCTATCTCTGGGCTGATGCAGTTGCCTATCCACGTCCTGACCAATTGATTGCATTTTTTCCATTGTCGCCCTAATTTTTCATCAGTTGGAACCGAGACGGTTCCGTTGATAAATCCCTCTTTGTCTTTTGTTACGAGGGCTCGACGGAATGCGCGTGCCCAATTCGAGTAATTTTTAGATCCTGTAAGGGGATGACTGATAATCTGCAACTCTGGTCCGTCGGCGTTGGATACATATAGCGTGTCGTCGGGTTCTGGACGACCCATGGCGGCCGCGAATGGAAAGGGTATAAACCCTGTAGGGAATCCTGAATTTGTAGATTGTCCCGCACTCGAATTTTCTGATCCGCCCGTCTGCTCAGGGCCGGTGGCTGCGCTTGCCCCAGTGTTGGTCGGTAGGCCTCCATCGGTTCGCACACTCTGGTAGCCCGGCTGTGATGTACTTGGGTTTAATCCCTGGATCCATGGGTATGGCATCCATTGATAAGGATACCCCGAGAAAGGTAACCCTGGATTGAATTGAGCCGGATTTTGTTGCCACTGTGTGTGCTGAATTGGTGTTTGACCTTGGCTGAGCTATTGCTGTTCAACAATGGATGAGTCTGATCTGGACGAAATAGGTGGTGTCGACTGATCTCCATAAGGTAAGATGACTTCTTGTGGGTTGGTCATGGTGAAATTCTGTTTTGTTGATTGATTCCTTTTCTTTTGCAGATTCCGAATTCCTCCTGAAGACCGCTCTGTTCTGCAAGAGTCGCAGCAACAAAGACAGAAAAGAAAAAGAAGGCAATTCGAATAATGATGCGGAAGCTAGGTCAAGATCAGAGGCTGCTCTGATACCATGTAAGAAAGTGAGAAGGAGATAGTTGAGAGAGAAGAACGGGAGAATTTCTCTTGTATTATGTATTGATCAATGTACAATGTTTACATTGTTTATAATACAAAGTATGTATATGAAAAGCAAGTAAATATTTTACAATATTTGTATCCGATTAGATCTGATACTAATTGGATGTAGATCCAATATTAAATGGATATAATTGATCTTCGGATGATATTGGAGAATCTTCACGCGTATCTTCCAACAGAATATCTAAAGTGTAGCCATGGTCAACGAAGGAAGATTCAACGTGGGTTCTATCGAGAGCGGAGCACATTCCAACGTGAAGCTACGGTGGCGACAAGACAAAAACGGGAAAAATGACTAGGTGAAAGAGAGATCGACCAAGTTGTGCGCATAAATCCTTTTCGCGTCCATCATCGCTAGGTCATCCATACGTGGCGTCCTTTCCTCTTGGCATTCCCGCGGCCTCCCCCAACGGTATACCGCAAGGTCCATTATCCACGGCTTTTCCGGAGGCTTCATCAACCGCAGTTCTCCTTTGGTGACCACCCCTCTCTGTCGTGAGTCCCTTCGCGTCACTAGGTTAAACCTAATCAAAGTAAGGTTAAGGTTTTTGGTTATTAAGTTCCACTAAATTCAATTGCAGGTCATTAGTTGATAGAACCTCAGGTTGTTCTAATTCCCACGCTTGTTTCCATCATTATTGTGTGTCATTGTCACATGTACATTTACAGCTTAGGGTGCATTCATGATTAACATTTTAGGACTTCCGTAGTTAAAGCAATGCATGTTAATTTTAGGATGCATGTAGACATAGGATTATCCGTATATTTTATTAAATAAAAAAACCAAACAAAAACAGTCATTAAAGCTTTAAATGGATTGCGTGTGGACTTAGAATTCGTTAGTCTCATATCATGCAATGCTTGCCATTTAGGAAATCATGCATTCAATGGTTGATTTCTAGTAATTAAGTCATATAGATAATGTTAATTATTAATTGCATTATATGTATCACCCACCCGGCACATAGTTCTATATTAATGACTAGTTCATTAAGTCATGTTATAGTTCTTAGATTTGCTGTTTTCAGAAAATGAAAATAAAAATAAAATTTCACATAATCTGCATCGTAGGATTAGTCCATGATTAATTCTATCTCATGTCGTAGCATCCACAACATGTCATGTCATGAGCTATAGGAATTGGTCCTATGGCATTGCGTGTAGTTCATTCATGGCCATGACGTTTAAGACTTTACGTTTGTTCATCAATGCATGTTTGATTAGTGCCTATAATCACAGCATTAATTGAGTCATCTTTATAAAAAAAAGAATACCTAAAAAGAATCAATTGACAATGCATCCTAGTTACTCACATAGTTTAAGTCATGCATTAGTCACATTCAACATTAATGCTAGGCATCGCCTCCCCTCCTTGGAGCGCGGCTTCGTCACTACGTCGATGGCATTCCCGAAGGAGCATAGGTCTAGTTGGCCTAGCCTCTACTGCGACCCGAGCCACGTCACTCTCTTGACGGCATTTCTAGCAGAGTAAGGATCCAGTTGGCCTAGCCACTATTGCGACCCGAGCCACGTCACTCTATTGACGGCATTTCTAGTAGAATAAGGATCCAGTTGGCCTAGCCACTACTACGACCCGAGCCTTTCAACCACCACTCGAAAATTCGATACCGATCCCTGGATACTTTACATTTCACTCACATAATCCTATTATGATATTAACCATTGAAAATCCAATTTCAATGCCAAACCCGACACTTGGGATTTTCTAAATAAAATCCATGCTTTTCACAATCAACACTCAATTTGCATCACCAATCATCAAATTCATAATTTGAATACACAACAGAGATCAGCACGAAATTCTGAGCAAATAAGGTCCCGAGATAATTTTCGAAATTTAATAAATAATTAAATTTATTCCGAAAATTAATTAAATAATAATATCCATATTTTTCGCAATCAACATTCATTTTATAATATCCAATCATCAATTTCAAAATCCGAATACACAACATCGATCGGCACGAAATTAAGCAACCAGAGAGTCAAAAATAATTTTTCCGTTTTTTTTATAATAATATTTTAATAATTTCGGAATATAATATAATATTATAATTTCCAGAATTTCGAAGCAATTAAATTATTCGAAATTAAAATCCTATTATGTCCCATTAAGGTTTATTATTAAATAAACTCTCTTAGCCTTTAATTAAGCATACTTTAAATTAAATAAACATCTTAATCTAATTCACAGTTAAATAAACTAAACTAATCACATAAGCTTACTTAACTTAGGCTAAGCACACTTAGGGCATCATTAACCATCTAATTAAGGTTTAGTGAGCTAAACTCACCAGATTAGCGAGCCGAGCGAACCAAAATGACGAGGACAACGCGAGGATCGACTTTCCTCAAGGTGGGCCGAGCATCCGGGCTCAGGAAGGCAGCCAAAATGGGCCAAAAAGGTGCTGAGAAACTTATTTTCTGTTCACTGCTGTCCACTGCAGTTCGAGGCCGAGAGAGGATAGTTCCGGTGTCGGCTTGGGTCGGAAATGGACGGAGGAGCTGCAGCGATGCCGTGCGGCCATCGGCGAGGTCTCACGGTGGCCAGAGGCGGCGGAGGGAGCTCCGGCGATTCCTGCACGAGCTGGACAGTAGCTCGGGATGTCGACCAAACCTGGGACAACGCGGTTGAAGGTGGAGACACGCGGGTGGCACTCGACGGCGTGCGGCGACAGCGACGACTTCAGCTTCGGTTGCTTGCTGTGGCGGCGAGGGGACCTGCTGCTTTGGCTTGCTCTGGTCTTCGCACAGCAAGGGCACCGAACAGTAGAAAGATGACAGAGGAGAGAAGCAGAGGTGCACGCGGGCTGGGCGGAGAAGCGACGGCGGTGCAAACGGCGGCGAGGCGGTGATGGGCGAACGGAGAAGGGGCTCTGGCGGCTGGCTGGTCACGCACGAGCAACTCCCTTCCTTCTCTCTCTCTCTCTCTCTCTCTCTCTCTCTCTTCCCAAGGTTGAAGAAGAAGTTGGTTCAATCTCCCCCCTCCACTTGTCAAATTCTTCTTCAATTTGGCCAACCACCATGACATAGGGTGATGTCATCTTCCACTAAAATTCAAATCCTCCACAACTATCTTCAATAGGTCCAATTTAATTTTCCGCCGGGGCATAAAATCTTGTACAACCAATTCTTCAATTCCACTTGATTCTTTTCCAATTGAATCAAATTGAAGACCATAAAATTAATCTGATATCACCATACTTCAATTCACATCTTCACTTATCCATAGAACCAACTTAACTCCTAAAAGCAAGACCAAAGGCGAGCCTACTAATTTCTCGAGCCAAATTAGCCATTCTCGAATTATCTTGCTGAAAAACTCGACTTACATGAAAACTCTTCCAAAGATGAGTTAATATCCCTAAAATGATTTGTGACACACCTAGATTTCCAATTTCTGAATTCGATCTCAATTCCACGGTTAATTTCACTTTGGCACGATACTAGCGCGGCCCAGCCTACCAGGTAGCCTTTAGAAATTTTCATGCATTTGACCTGTGGTTGATCATCTCAAGCCACAATGTACATCTTTAAAACATTGGCGACTTTCGGTTGTCGGGTTAATCTTAAGGTTTCAAATACGAACACATGGTACCCAACCGATAGAAAAGTCGGTCCAGTGCTGATCGACAAGAATTGTGCGATCTGGTAGAATCACCTACACTTGATCACATGCCTCTGTCGAGTCGACCTATCTCCAATCTCTAATCGATTTTTAATTGTGCCGTAATGACCCTTATAGATTAGCTTGGTTGAAAGATCGCTTCCTAGTCAAATTCTCGAGTCTGATGCATTGAATTTCTTAACGGCTTCACCTGATAGACTAGTTTTCCCATGAGTGGCCAACTCAAGGAAAAGAACTATATACGTGGCAACGAAATGCCCGTCTCAATTTATTGAAAATAGAATTGAAAAATCGGGATGTCACACAGACAACGCCATTCGGTAGGGAGCCTTAGAGATTGGCTTTATCCCTGGTGCTAACTCGATCACGAACTCTATCTCTCTCTCTAGCAGTAGGCCTGTCAACTCCTTTGGAAACACGTTTGGAAATTCTTGGACTACTGAGATGTCCTCAAGTTTCAGTTCCTCGACTGTCGTATCTACAACAGTCGCCAAGTAACCTTGGTAACTCTCGTCTAACAAACGGGTTGCCTTAAGCGACGGGATTAGGGTAATCGAGAGTCCTCCTCAACTCCCAACAAACTCAAAACTCTCACCCGCTAACGGGTCAAACTGAATTGCTTTACGATAGCAATCCATCTTAGCTCGTCGTTTAGTGAGCTAGTCCATGCCAATTATCTAATCGAAATCATACATTGCTAGGACTAACAAGTTTATCCTCCCCTCTCACTCACCAATCGCTAACTTGCAACTAGAACAACTCAATGCAGACAACACCTTATCCTTTAATGGTGTAGATATACTAACCACTGACTCCAACAACTCAAGACTCAATCCTATTAGCTTAATAAATTGCTCGGCAATAAAAGAGTGAGTCGCGACAAGGTTAAATAAAGCATAAGCAACATGGTCGTTTAGTGAAATTGTACCTGTAATCACATCAGGCGAGTTCTCTACCTAGCCTCTCGTGATGGCAGACACTCGACCTTGAGCCAGGGGTCTAATTGATCGACCTTGCAGTGCAATTTGTGGCACAACCCCCCTAATTTGACCCATCGGTGGCGGCGGCGGTAACTGTTGCTGTCCCCTCAATCTTCTGGGACAATCCTTGGCTAGGTGACCATGTTGTCCACATTTGAAATAGGCACCCGTCCTAAGAGGGCATGGAGTCGAACTATGTCGCCTTCTGGAGCGACATGCGCCATTCTGATTTGGTGTCGACTTGCCAATTCCGCCATTCCTATTAAGCGGTATGTAGAACCTTCCTCCTGTCATGGCTGTTGGAGAAATTTTTCCAGAATATTTTGAAGCTGACAAAACATTTCTATCAGTCTAGTCTGGATAATTGCAGACCTTCTGTTTAGAGTCTGAAGACTTTCAGATCACCAGACTCAGCACTCAAGACTATTCTCATTGACAATTTTTCTAATCTAGTGACGAAGGCAATCTAGAGCCGAAGTATTTGGTTGAGGATTTAGTCCTATCCTCTAGAGACGATCTCTTGGCTGGATAAATATAACGGATTCTTTTATTCGTAATCAAGATCGTTTGAAGATCCGATGGTCGACAGAATATTCTTGGAAGGTTCTATTCTTGGAAACCAAGATCCTGGTTGTATGGGTGAACATGATTGATGGGCTATCGTCAGGTTCCTTTAATAGCTCGAATGATCTTCTTGATTGATTCCGTCCAACGGGTAGATTGGAAGAATTCATTTGGTAAATGCCAACGGGTATGATGACATAAAGGAGTATAAAAGGAAGACGTTCTAGTTGCTTTAGTGTATGATCGATAGAGAAATTCCAGAGTCTGAAGCACCTTGATTATTAGTCGATACATTTTGTGCGAAATTGTATACACAAAGAGTGTCTATACTTAGTGATACCTTGAGCAAGTGTGGTAGATCATCTACACCGAGAAATCAAGGGAGAACAATGCGGTAACATCTCTTTGTTCATAGTGGAATCCAGCTAATAAGCTGTTAGTGCAGAAGAGTGGACGTAGGCTTGAAATAAGTCGAACCACTATAAACCGCGTGTTCAATTTTCTCTTCCGTTCTCTCAGTCTTACTTTGATTATTGTTTCTCTCAAATCTATCAACTGTCTAGTATTGTGCAATTATCGAGAAAAATCTTTATATACCTATTCACCCCCCTCTAGGTACTTATACTAGCTATATCAATTGGTATCAGAGCTCGTGTACTCACTTTATTTGAAGTGTTTTACTTCAGAGTAAAAGATCCATGGCTAGTATGCTAGCACCAGGGCTGATGGAAGGGTAAAGCAATACCAGACCACCCTACTTTGATGGAAATGATTACAACATCTGGAAGAACAAGATGAAAGCTTTCTTATGATCAAAGGATCCTCTGGAATGGGACGTTGTAGAAAAAGGAATTACTCTTATAGCTGCATCAGTCTCTGAAAGAGGGAAAGAAACTGTTGAGACCAACGGAATGACTCAGGAAGAGATAATCAAGAGACAAGCACTCGATGCAAAAGCAATTTACTCTTTATATTGTGCTTTGTCACCAACTGAATATAACAGAATATCTTCTTGTGTTACAGCAAAAGAAGTTTGGGACAGATTACATATCACCTATGAAGGAACAGATCGAGTGAAGGAAACCAGAATTAACATTCTCCTCGGACAATATGAAGCCTTCAAAATGAAACCGGGAGAATCTATAACTGACATGTTTAGCCGTTTTACAGATATTGTCAATGGTCTTGAGAATTAAGGACAAAAAATTTCTGATCCCATGAAGTTAAACAAGCTACCGCGTGGACTCTCCAAGGATTGGAATCACATAAAGACTTCAATAAGAGAGACGTAAAGAATTATGCCACTATCTATCGACGAGCTGATTGGAACTCTTCAATCTTATGAAGTGGAACGAATTAATGAAGACGAAGATCCAAAAGGTAAGAAATCCATTGCATTAAAATCAAATGATGATTCTGATGATATAGATTCTTAAGATGATATGGACGATGAGGAGCTTGCTCTCATGATAAGAAGATTCAGAAAAATGAATAGAAAAGGAAGAAGGTTCAACTCGAAGAAACAAAATTTTCAAAGACAGCAGACCAAGTCTGTTGATGATGAGGATTCAAACAAAGATGTAGTTTGCTTTGAATGTAAGAAAAAGAGACACATCAGACCCAACTGTCCTCTTCTGAAGAAGAAGAGAGGAAAAGCTGAAAAGTTTCAAAAAGCTCTCAAAGCCGAAACACTGGTGATACGAGTGTGAAGAAAGTGATAATGAATATGCCAACCTATGTCTGATGGCACAATCAGACTCAAACTCAGATTCTGGATCAGACTCAGACAGTGAATTTGAGGCAAGTAATTTTGAAATTCCTGCCAAAGTTTCTAAATACATTGATGAACTGTGTTTTCGTCTTAAGACTTCTCTCAAAAGAATTTCCGAACTTAAAAAGGAAAACTCAGCTCTAAAACAAAAGGAAAATGTTTTAGAAGAAAGAGTTAAAATTTTAGACTTTAATGTTTCCACTCTTAAAGAAAATGAAGATAATCTTTTGAAAGAAAATGCCCTTTTAAAAACTAACTTATCAAATATTTCAAAGAAATTTTCAATAGGGTCCGAAAAACTTGAAAAAATTCTTTCAGCTCAAAGACCTTACTTCAATAAGTCCGGTCTAGGTATGATAGTAGAAACAATTCCCTTGATTGATTTTCCTAAAGTAAAAGAAAGAATTAAGGAAAGACCCTCGAGAGAGGCTTACAAAAATCATTTCAAGAAAGTTTTTGTAAAGTCTGTAGGTCGAAAAGCCCTCAGATGTTCAAAGTGCAACAGTCCGGATGACTTTGAAAAAGAGTGTCCTATGGTTTGGAAACCTGTTAAGAAAGTATGGACTAATATTGTTTATCTTACTAACACCAAATGACCCAAGAAAATTTGGGTACCAAAGAAAGCTTGAGACTCTCTTTTAAAAGCAGGTCTCCATCAAGAAAAAGGTAAAGAGGTATCTTGACAATGGATGCTCAAGACACATGACAGGAGACTCAAATTGCTTCATAAAGCTTGTTCAAGTAAATGGAGGAAAAGTTTCATTTGGAGGAAACAAGAAAGGAAGTATTGTGGGATTTGGAACAAGTGAAAATTGGAAATCTCACAATAAGTAATGTTTCCCTAGTGGAAGGACTCAATTACAATCTTCTCAAAGATTAGTCAATTGTGTGATACTGTTTTTAAGATCTTCTTTCAAGAAGGAACATGTTCTGGAACCAGTAAAGACTCTACTCAGTCTTTCATGGGTCGAAGACATGGAAATATCTATCTTCTAGATGTGAAACCAAATGAATCGCAATGCCTAATCTCCATTCAAGACGAAGCAAGTTTATGGCACATAAAACTTGGTCATGTCAACATGAAGCAATTAGCCAAAATCTCATCAAAGCAGCTTATTCGAGGTTTACCCAAATTACCATACCAAAAGTCTGATCCATGCACTCCATGTATTCTGGGAAAGCATGTAAGAAATTCATTTAAGCCAATAAATCATGTCTCTACTAATCATGTACTACAATTGCTACATATGGATCTCTTCGGACCAACCAGAACTCAGAGCATTGGAGGTAAGAAATATTGCCTAGTAATTGTGGACGATTACTCCCGCTTTACTTGGGTATATTTCCTTACAAGTAAGTCCGAAACCTTCTCGTATTTTGAAAAATTTGCTAAAAATGTTCAAAATGAAAAAGGATGTGTTATCTCAAGTATAAGAACAGATCATGGAGGTGAATTTGAAAATCAAGATTTTACCAAATTTTGTGATGAATCTGGCTTTAAGCATGTGTTCTCCTCTTCATATACTCCTCAGCAAAATAGAGTTGTGGAAAGAAAGAATAGATCTCTTCAAGAAATGGCTAGAACTCTTTTAATTGAAAGTAAGATTTCTTCACGATTTTGGGTTGAAGCTGTTTCAACAGCGTGCTATATCATCAATAGTCTTTTTAAGACCTATTCTAGAAAAAACCCCTTATTAGTTATTCAAAGGTAAGAAGCCTATTGTTTCATACTTTCATGTGTTCGGTTGCAAATGCTTTATATTGAAAAATGCAAAAGATCGAGTTGGTAAGTTTGAAGAAAGATCAGATGAAGGCATCTTCCTTGGATATTCTACATCAAGCAAAGCCTACAGAGTTTATAACAAGAAGAGCCAGTTTGTGGAGGAGTCAATGAATGTCAAATTTCAAGACTCTACGCAAGATTAATCTAGTCAGACTCATCATGAAGAGTCTGAACCTGCTCCAGACCCTCTAAAGCTTACAACTCAAGAAGCATCTCAGACTTTGGAAGACCAGCATCAAGCTGTTCGTGAAGATTCAAATAAAGAAAGAGATCATCAACTAGACAAATCAACCAGTAACTAGAAGCATAAGTTCAGTCATCCCAAAGATCTCATTATCGGCGAAATTAATGAAGGAATTCACACAAGATCCAAAAGGCGTGAAGAGTCTAGTGCTGTGGCTCTCATTTCTGAAATTGAACCAAAGAGCATAGAAGAAGCTTTATTTGATGAAAGTTGGATTGAAGCTATGCAAGAAGAGCTCAGACAGTTCAACATTAATGCTGTCTGGGAATTGACATCTAAACCAAAAGGTAAAACTGTTATTGGAGCTAAATGGGTGTTCAGGAACAAGATGAATGAGAAAGGAAAATTCGTACGAAACAAAGCAAGACTCGTGGCTAAAGGATATACGCAAGAAGAAGGAATAGATTATGATGAGACTTACGCACCGGTAGCAAGGTTAGAAGCTATTCGACTATTACTTGCGTTTGCTTGTTATAAAAATTTCAGGTTATTCCAAATGGACGTCAAAAGTTCCTTCCTAAATGGATTTATCCATGAGGAAGTTTATGTGGAACAACCACTAGGGTTTGAAGACCCAAAGAAGCCGACTCGATCTTGGGAAAAAAGGCCTTGTATGGTTTAAAGCAAGCACCTCGAGTTTGGTACAACAGACTAAGTAAATTCTTAATCCATAATGGTTTTGTCAAAGGTAAAGTAGATACTACTTTATTTATCAAAAAGGAAAACAAAAGCTTTTTACTTGTTCAAATATATGTGGATGATATTATTTTTGGATCCTCAAATGAAAGTCTGTGCAAGAAATTTTCTAAGTCTATGCAGGATGAGTTTGAAATGAGCATGATGGGAGAGTTAACATTCTTTCTTGGTTTTCAAGTAAAACAATTAAATGAAGGAACTTTTATTTATCAAGAAAAATATGCTAATGATCTTGTCAAAAGGTTTGGACTGGAAAAGTGCAAAAAAGACCGACATACCGATGTCAAGTTCTTTGAAGATAGACAAAGATGAAGAAGGGAAGAAAGTTGATCAAAAGCTATACAGGAGCATCTTTGGTTCACTTCTCTGTCTTACTGCTTTTAGACCTGACATTTTGTTGAGTGTTTGCATCTGTGCTAGATTTCAATCGATCCTAGAGAATCTCATCTCGGTCTTTGCGAAACGTATTATTAAATACGTTGCTTCATCTTCAAGCATCGGTCTTTGGTATCCTAAGAAGGGAGACTTTAATCTACTGGGATACTCAGACGTAGATCTGGCCAGTTGCAGGGTTGATAGAAAGAGCACTTCGGGAACTTGCTAGTTGCTTGGAAGTAGGACAATGTGTTGGTTTTCAAGGAAACAAAGCACTGTGGCTCTCTCAACAACATAAGCAGAGTATGTAGCTCTTGGAAGTTGCTGTTCACAAATTCTATGGATAAAACAACAGCTACAAGACTTTGGAATTGAAGACTCATGCACAAAGATTAGATGTGACAACACCAGCGCAATCAATCTCACTAAAAATCCAATCCTTCATTCAAGAGCAAAGCATATACAGATTCGACATCATTTCATTAGAGATCATGTTCAAAATGGAGAAATCTCGATTCAATTTGTTGATTCAAAAAATCAACTAGCGGATATATTCACAAAGCTTTTGGAGAAGAATCAATTCGATTTTATCCATTCCAGACTCAACATTTTGAAACTTGAGGAAGTTAAAGTCTAGAGACTCTCCAACCCTCAGACTCAGACATTCATGGCTATAGACTGTAAGTTGTTATTATATTCAATCTCGAAAAGATACGATCATTAGTTCAGTTAATTTATAATTTCCGTGAAAAACAGAATCTTGTCTTTTCAAAAAAGATTAACTTCTATTTGGCAATTATCGATTTTAAAAGAAGCTCTGTTCACTTTCCTTTGTGCCGATTGGTTTTTCCTTTTTAAACTGAGTTATATATATACAGTTTTCCTCGCTTAAACATCAAAACCCTAAAAAAGGCATTCTCCTCCCAATCCTGTCTCTACTTCGTGTTCAACTTCGAGAAAGTTGTCATCTTTTCTTGGGAAAGCGAGTAAAGGAATCTTTCAACGACAAGGAATGATGTCTTTTTCGAGAAAGTCTTCAAGAATCGTGAACAGGGGACCACAGAGAATGAGGGAGGGGCCTACCCATTTCGATCTCACTGAAGAGGAAGATTTACTAAGTCAGCAACAAAGCCCGATTTACTCTCCACCACGTCACTCTTCACCATCTACCCCACAAGGTGCGGGTCAACATCCGAAGGAAGAAATAATCGAGGACGCAGACCCTGTAAGAGTCCAAAAACCCTCTTTTATTTACAAGCTTTATTGTGCGTTGAAGAGCACTGGGACTCCGCTGAACTATGTAGATGATTTCCTTAAAGATAAGAATTATGGGAATGAGTATATCTTTTTGCGACGAATGAAGGATTTGGGAATTGCTCCCAAAGGAAAGGCTGATGAAGCACTTGCAAACATTCTAAGTGATCCTCGTGTATCGGGACTGAATCCGACTGACGGGAACGATGATGATAAAATGTTCAGTGAATTTCAACCTAAAATGGGTGTTGCTGCGAAGGTGAAGGGAAAAAGGTTGAATTTGTTTAAATCGAAGGAACATGAGAATCTATTCTTCAGACTGTTGAAACGAGGGGTGATAAACCCTAAGAGTGTTGATTTCAATTTCTTGGATGCCATTAATGTGAACTTAAAGGAGAAGTTCAATCTGCTTCAACTTAAGCAAATTTGCTTCGATACCACAAACGGTTATGCGCAATTGACAACATACTTCTATTCGAATCTCAGCTTTTTAGATGCGAATAGAATATCCTTCAGTGTTCGAGACCAAGACTATGTGGTAGATGTGGACATGTTGACAGATATAACTGGAGTTGAAAGAGGACGCTATCAACCGATCAAAGTTTTGATTGCTCGTGCCTCACTGGAGCTTGTCAAAAACAGGAATATAGAGGGAAGAATTACCTACATAAGAATGCATGCCATCAACATCTTGCTTCACAAAATTATGATCAACTGTATCAGGCCAAAGTCTACATCCAAGACGAAATTGATGTACGCGATCAATTCAGGGACGAAGTTCTCTCTTCCTCACACCATTCTCTTTCACATGTGCAGAGCAATAGTGAAGGACAAGGGCCAATTGTCTTACCCAGGTCTTGTGACCAAGATCTTCAGACACTTGAACATTGAACCTCCACATACTCTTTGTATTTGACCATGCACAAAATGGTGGTGGGTTTGAAAATGCTGACAAAAATGTGTCTGAAAGAGCTTAATAAGGGAATGGAAAAGTTCAAAGTGAAGACTCCAGTATCTTCTGCATCAAAGAGAAAAGGGAAGGAGCCCATGGGTGCTCCATCCAAAAAGAAAAGAACTATTATCTTGGAGGATGAAGATGAAGAGGAAGATCTCACTATCTCTGCATTGAAAAGGACCAAACATTCTGTACCCGAATCAACTGAACGACAGAAGAAAGGAAAAGAAGCAGAGGAAAAAGAACGGAGAGAAGAAGAGGGACAAGCAAAGAACAGAGAAGCAGGGGAGCAACAAGAGAAAGAGAAAGAAGACGAAGAGAAAGAAGCTAAAGAAGAAGGAGAAGCAGTGAAAGAAAAGTCTACAGATGAAGCCAGAGAGAAAGGGAATCAAGACGCTGAAGAGCATGACCATCATCTTCCCCAATTGAGGTCCTAGAGACAAGGGGAGATGCCGAGCAAGGAAGGACTACACCACATGCTGTCAATAGTGAACATGTGAGTCGCTCACCAGCAAATCCAGAAGATTTTCAGGCTTCTCAAATACCTCAGGAAGGACATGATACGTCAACACCAAATCTGCTCGATTTCACCGAAGTTCCATCGTCTGCCTTCACTCCATCCGAGATAGCAAATGCGAGCACACAGACAGACAATACAGCAGATTTTCGTCGTATCCTTGATGTTCTTACGGAAATGCGAGGTCAAATCTATGCTCGGACTGTGAACTTCAAGTCCTGAAGAATGCTGGACAAGCATCTTCTGTTACCCCGGCGGATCAAATGAAAGACCTCACTCTTCAAATTCAAGCCAATGCCAAAGGAGAAGAAGTGGTTCATCTACGGGAAGACTTGAAGAGACTGGAAGGCATCGTACAGTCGATAGGAGATTTCCAGATTGTGCGCATTCCCAAGCAGACTTGACTCTTTTCTCACCTTTTTAATGATGACAAAAAGGGGGAGAATTGCAATTTGAACTCTTTAAACTTTGACTTTAAATTTCTTTTGTGTGTTTGAATGTTTGTTTTTTAGTATGACTTGGGTGTGAACTTGAATTTGACTGACTTGGGTGTGGATTTTGATGTTTGACTGTTTGCATTTATATCAAGTGTTGTTGTATGATCTTACTCATGAAAGACTAACTGATTTTTTGTGGATGCAGAGTCTGGTTGATTTATTAATCTTTATTAGATAGCCATATTGCTTGAGTAATGTTTTACAGGTCAAAGTTGTTCAAATCTACAGGAAAGTTTTGTTACCGTCAAAAAGGGGGAGATTGTTGGTGTGGCATCCCAAAATTCTTAACGACCTCTAGCTATATCAAATTCCATGAATAGGTGATGGAAGTACCATCAAGTTATGGCCATTTAATCCATAATTTGCAATAAGATATATGGCCAAGCTTTTGAGGGATAATTATGTGATAGGAAAGAAAATCCTATCATTGGCCATCTGTTTTATAAATTTGGATTTATGGAATTATGATTTCAAGATTTTTGGCCATGTGGAATTTAGTAATTAAATTCTTAAAAGAAAGAATTAAAGATGAATAATTGAAAGGTGAAATTAGGATTTAAATTAGGTTTGGGCCTTAAGCCCAAAAGGTGGATTTTAATGGGCCAAGTTGGCCGGCCCATTGAAGCCCACAAGTGGGCTGCCGTCGACCAAGAAAGGGGAGGAGTGGCCGGCCCAAGCCCAAGCCCAAAAGCCCAAGCCCATCTTGCATGTCTTGTGACAAGTGGCAAGAGATCTTCATGCATTGGCTTAGGGAAGAAGGCCATGCATTGGCTGGTTTGTAGGCAAGTAATCATGAGGATTTGGGGGTATAAAAGGGAAGAAGAGGAGAGAGAATGGCTGGTTAGCCATTCGGCCAAGTGAGGGAGAGAGAGAGAGAATCGTGTGAGAGAGAGAGGAAGCCGAGAGGGAGAGAAAGGAGCCCGTTCGCCGCCGTCCGCTCGTGCTGTTCGTGAGGTCTAGAGACAAGTTGGGAATCCACTTTCTACTCTTGCACCAATGTTTTCGCATGAACTGTTTGGAGTCAGAAACTTGTTTGAGCTTGCATGTGTGTTTAGAGTCCGATTTTGGCTTTGCTTTCTTCATGAAAGTTGTAGCTAACATCTTGAAATATAACATACTGAAATTTTGTGGAAAATTATGGAGATTTGAGGGGTTAAAGTCTCATCCTACAGAGACCTCAGATCTGGAGAGTTTTTACTGACCTCTTGTTGGATTTGTGGTTGCATGTTGGTTTGTGATGAAAATCTGACTTCGATGTCTGCATGTAAGTTATAGGTAACATCTTAAAATACAACATACTCGAATTTTAAGAGAAATGAACAAGTATAGCCTAGTAAATCGGCTAGATCTTGGAGACGATGGTTCTGGTGATGTGTTCCGAGACACCCGAGACTTCATGGACTTAAATGGTGACCATAATTTGGTTATTTGACCTATATCTCTTCATGAAACTTGTAAAGGACACCTTGGTACATAACATACTTAAATTTCAGAGGAAACGAAAGAGAATAGATGGGTGAAATCTTAATATTTCGGAGATGTGTATTCTGGACGATGCGGTAGTGGTTCCAGAAGCTTCGTGAGGTCGTGTAAAATAATCCAAAAAGAATATGGCTTTTAGTTCTTCATGAAAAATTCACGAAAATGTCTTGGCTATCACCCTGTAAAATTTCGTAATTTTTGGAGGCCATATGAGTATTTTAATCGAATTTACTTGGAAACTGTGCATTCTGGTTATTATCCGAATATCATGTGCTATTTTGTGGAAATTGTGAAATTATGTGAAACTCAATTTGGCCATGAATTTTCTATGAAATTTTCATCCTATTGGTTTTTTTAATGATTGTTTGAATATTATGATTTTGGGAAAATCATAGATATTAAATTTAATATTTATTTATGAAAATAAATAAATATAATAATAACATAATCATAAAATAAAAATGGATTATTTTATTGGCCATGAATTCCATTGAATTTATTATGCATTGTTATATGACATTGGTGTATGTATGATCATAAATTGTGATGCATGTGTGAATCATATGCTATGTAATAATGAGATTAAAAGGATGGTGAATGTGGAAAATGATATGTGAGTAAGAGGTTGTGGTGGATGATGCTTGGTGGCCTAGTGGCGTAATTCTGGAGATTCCCCGGGAGTGTCGGGATGCCCGGTGGTATACGGTACGTAATTCCAAGGGAGGCCTGGTAGTATGTCGGTACATAATTCCGAAAGCCATGTCGGAGGTTTCTGCCCGAAGGGAATGCCTCGTGACGCCAGGATTTGGGTGCGAGATGCCCGGCTAGAAGGGTAAAGGCCGGATGTCCGGTTGTATCTTGGATACATGCCCGGAGGTTCCTCGTGATGCTAGTTGGGATGCGAGATGCCCGGAATGTGGGGGGTCGAATGCCCGGTTGTATCTTGGATACTTGCCCGGAGGTTTTTCTCGCATGGGATGCGAGTGTAAAATATGAGATAAAATTGATGAATCGAGGAAGGGTGATGTGGTGATCAAATTTAAAGATAAAGATGAAAATTAACTCATGGCATGATATGGTATGATATGCATGATGATATGCATGATGATGGTGATGATGATGTGATATGATGATCACCCATGGTATGATATGCATGATGATGGTGATGATATGTGATATGATATGATGATCACCCATGGTATGATATGCATGATGATGATGATGATGATATGTGATGTGATATGATGATCACTCATGGTATGATATGCATGATGATATGCATGATGATGATGATAATATGTGATGTGATGATGTCATTGAAAAGGATGACATGTATGATATAATGATGCCATGATGATGATTATGATGATGACGTATGATGATATGATATGCATGATGATAAGGCATGATGATGCATGATAGTATTACGCATGGCTGCAAGGTAAGTTACGCCTGCAATGCATGTATGATTTGTATGATGCATTGAGTGGTTATTGGATTCCTTTACCTGCTGAGTGGTTGTACTCACCCCTTTCGGGGACCAACATTTCAGATTAGTAGATGGATTGAGCGGTTGGATATGACTGCAAGGGGAAGGATAACAAATGAGGGAACTTTTGGACGCCGACACTGATCGATGGACTTTAAGTGTATGACTGTTGGAAGAGACGTCGGTCATCTTTTGAGATATAGCCAAGTATAGAAAGACTATGGCATTTCGATGTACCGATGAATGATGTCCATCTGCTCTATGTAAATAAACGTTTTCGGTTTTAACTTATGTAAGATGTTTAGTTGGTGTGTATCGATTTCTGAATGTAGGGAAGGGAATTGTTGGATATGCTTCCGTTATGTAAATTGCGCAAGGGACCGTTAATAAAAGATGTAAACCCCCATGGTCGTATGGACCCGCTGCAATTAAAAATGGTATCAGAGTGACTTGTTATTTGGGAAAGAAAAAGGAAAAGCGAACTGTGGTGACTCTAGCGGATCGGGGGCCGTCGAGGGGTGCCACAGTTGGAGAAATCTTTCCAGAATATTTTGAAGCTGACAAAACGTTTCTATCAGTCTAGTCTAGATAATTGCAGACCTTATGTTTAGAGTCTGAAGACTTTCAGATCACCAGACTCAAGACTATTTTCATTGACAGTTTTTCTAATCCAGTGACGAAGGCAATCCAAAGCCGAAGTATTTGGTTGAGGATTTAGTCTTATCCTCTGGAGAAGATCTCTTGGCTGGATAAATATAACGTATTCTTTTATTCGTAATCAAGATCATTTGAAGATCCGATGGTCGACGAAATATTCTTGGAAGGTTCTATTATTGGAAACCAAGATTCTGGTTGTATGGGCGAACGTGATTGATGGGCTATCATCAGGTTCCTTTAATAGCTCGAATGATCTTCTTGATTGATTCCGTCCAACGGGTAGATTGGAGGAATTCCTTTCGTAAGTGCCAACAAGTATGATGGCATAAAGGAGTATAAAAGGAAGACGTTCTCGTTGCTATAGTGTATGATCGATAGAGAAATTGCAAAGTCTGAAGCACCTTGATTATTAGTCGATACATTTTGAGCGAAATTGTATACACAAAGAGTGTCTATACTTAGTGATACCTTGAGCGAGTGTGGTAGATCATCTACACCAAGAAATCAAGGGAGAACAACGCTGTAACATCTCTTTGTTCA